>CAHIKZ030005614.1:615000-857500 GCA_903632075.3 Acanthosepion pharaonis
TTTTATTTTGCAATAAGTATTTTATAAACAGAAGTAAAGATATCATTAGTTTTTTAGAATTTTTAAATTTAGGAACACTCATAAATATACATCAGGCTAACTGAAAAATTATGATAAATTATCAAGGGTGATAAGTGATGTAATTTAATGCCTAATGAAAGTGAGTAAATGTTATTGAATTTCTTTTTATGTAATATAATTATTATTTATCTTAGTTAAATTTGCATCCCAGGATTTTTAAAAATATTTCCTTTCCTAAAGGAAACTCTTTCCCAAGCCAATATACATGAATATAAAAAAAAAATTTTAATTAAAAGAAAATGGTTAAATTTAAAATCTATTATATAAAATATATAATACATAAATTAATTTCTAAACCTAAAATAATATAAATAATAATTACATTATAACAAAAAATTCAACAATATCATTTAATCACTTTTATAAATGAAAGTAAATGTTGTCATTTATTATCATTTATTATCATTTTTCATTAAATTACATCACATGTATCCTTCATAGTTTACCTTGACTTTCAGCTAGTCTGGTGTATATTCATGAGCATTCTTAAATTTAAAAATTCTGAAAAACTAAACATTTTTACTTCCGTTTAAAAATATTTGTTACAAAATACTATCAAATATCATTACAATTGCCTCAATAAAGTCCATCAGAGCCCAAAGCAAAAAAGTTTTCCTTTTGTGTTTAATCCTATTGTCATTTTGCAGAAAACATTTTTTAGTTACATCTGAATTTTTATACATATGCACACACACACACACACACACACACACAGGCTTGTGTGTGTTGTAATTTCAGATAGTTATACATGTAAAAGGACAATATGAATAAAGATTTGCCTTTATAAAATTACTCGGAGAATAAAATGTGTTAGTTATAAGTTTTCTTTATTCATATATATATATATATATATATATATATATATATATATATAATGTATGTTATTAGCTCTTAATATAGATATCCAGTAAATGTTGCCTTATGAACTGTGTTACTAACAAGGCCAGAAAATAATTAATTTAATTGTTGTGGGTCTCTGATATTTTATTTATAAATATTGTTTTATTCTTTTTTTTTTTTTTTTTTTTTTTTTTAATTGATGTAAAATTTATCCATAATTCTTGAAAAGTAGCTTTTAAATATGTTTTTGGGATCAACCATCTCCCCCACCAAAAAGAAAAAAATGACTTCCTGAATGTGGATTTAAAACTAAAACAAATTGTTTTAAATTTGGATTTCTATCAATTTTGTTTTCTTTTTTTTTTTAATTCTCTTATTAAATATCTAATGTAATTTGTTAATTTCTCTACTAGAAGCAGTTCAACTTCTGTTCGCATCTCTAATCCTGCCCAAGAAATTTTGAATATAAAAGACAAAGTGATTGAAGTTGAAAGAGATGTAAGTATTTTTCTTCATGTGCATATATATTGATAAAATTGAACCTATTCAGTTATTGGTTATTTTGCATCTAAATTCATAAAACAATCCTAATTTGTCATTTATTTTTAAATTACATACTAGATTGTTAAAACTTTGTCTTTTTAATTTTTAAGTGAATTCTTATTTAGTTTGAGAAAAAAAAATCAATTTGTTTTTTGTATTTAATAGATAAGATTTTTATTAGAAACTAATGAAAGACATTCATAAAATAAATAGTAAATAAAATTTCAGAGTTTAGGTGGAAACATTAGACATAAACTTTAGAAGGAACTAGAAACCCAACCCTATACAATAGAAACAATAAACCTCTACTCCTGTACAAAAGACTGGGTAGAAGTGTGAACTGGATGATAGGCAATCCTTATCTACTAAAACAATTTGATTCTTGTATAAGAAACACTTATGTAAAGTATAAAAGTAAACTTATGTAAAATACTCTAACTGGATAAGTTTCTATCACCATTTAACATCTTGTTTATTTTGTATGCATCAAGTACATAAATGACTTAAGGCTGGCTTTGTTTTTGTTGTTTTTTTTAATTAAAAGAGAAAAAATTGGCCAAAATACTTAGATTTGTTAATTTGATTATTGTTTGTGCTGTCTTGATTGGAATGACTTCAAAAACATCCCTCTCCCCAAATTTATAGATAAATCATACAAATGCATGCTGGGATTTCTTTCTAGCCAGTAAAATATGCCACTTCTCAGTCTCATCCACTATATTTCTGTTCTTTCTTGTTTTGAAGTCAGAACCTCATGATCACTTGTCTGTATCCCTTTTGTGTGTTAATACCATCCTTAGTTTGTGAACTTTTTTGCTTTACCTACTTTTTACTGTTGTTTTACCTACTTTTGTCTTGGAGATATATATATATATATATATATATATATAAGAAGCCTATAGTTTTTGATCTTCTAAGTCCACTGTTGATGCTCTACTTATTATCACATATGTTATCAAGCGCTTCGCTGATTCTATATATATATATATTCTTTGCTCAGTATTATTTTGCCCTTTTCTTTCTCTTTTTACTGTTTATTACAAACTTTGTCAATTCTGCTTGTTGGGCATTTCTGCCAATTACCTTTAACCATGACCAATTTACTCTACAGTTTGGTAAACAGATTTTAGAAACTAATTCTTTAATAATGAAAAATCATGAGCTGTCTCAATAAGTCCAAAGCCTAATACATAGTTATTAGTTGAATTTTGATCTGAATGCATGGTGTTCAATTCTATGATTAATATACACCAAATTAAGTGCATTGGCAAGGGAAAAAAACTCTTGAAAAATGTTTATTTATTTTATTTTATTTTTTTTAAAATCATCATTAGGTGGTGGATTTAGTGATATCTGTGTTGGGGTGCGGGGGCATCTGGGATGAACTCTTTCATTGATTTTGATGTATAAGAGTTCAATATTAGAACTGAACTGCCAGATACAGAGATGATTTGATTTTAGTGGTGAAGGCTTGTGTAGAACAAGCCACACATATAATGACTAATAACAACAGAAATGGTGCACTGCATCCCACAAAGTCTTCAAACCTCATGTTTTATTGTCATGGCATTTAACCTCTTTGTATTGATGTCAGCAGACACAGAAGTTTAAATATCTGGGAAGCATCTTGACAGAGGACGGTAAGTGCAACACTGAGATCCATAGATGTATTGGGATGTCCAAGGACACATTCCAAAAGCTGAGCAGAGTATTACGAGATAGCAGGATTTCTTTGGTAATTAAGAAAAGAATACTAAGCTTTTACGTGACATCTGTTCTTTTTTATGGCAATGAATGTTGGATGATCTTCTCAAAGATGACTCGAGGTGACAGATGTGGTTCTACAGAAGGATGCTAAAGATGTCATGGACCGAGCATGTGAGCAACGATGAGGTCTTAGGTTACAAACAAGGAGAAGGCTTATACTTAACATCAGAAAGAGGCAGCTGAAGTTTCTGGGACACATAATGAGAGCCTGGAGAATCTGATACTCACAAGTCAAATAGAAACAAGGGAAAGCAGTGTGTGACATACTTGATGAGCTTGAGCAGGTGGATGACAGAACGTGGTCTGGGGGAGAGGTAGAGGGAAGGAGCTTGCTGAGAGCTGCAAGGGATAGAGGGAGGTGGAGAGCCATGATTGCCTACGTCCTGAAAGGACATGGCACAAGTATTGATGTCAATACCTATGGACATTATTTGTATTTAAATGTAACACTTCATGGAAAGATATAGTTTTGATTCAGTTTACCTTTTATACTAGCTGCTATCCAAAGCAAGAGAACTCAGTTGGTCTTGTCATTTAACCCATAGCTAAAGGAAGATTCATGTCTATTCTGGATCTGTAGGTGGTGTAATAGATAGTGGCTTGATATGAGAAATCAGAGGGAAGTTTGGATTTCAATTGGGTTCGTTATGTTCACTTATGTGCAAGTACCCTTGGGAAAGGTATAAATCCATCATTTCTCTCCACATCTATGGGGTAAATAGTAGGGCATGTATCTGGAAAAATCAGTTATCTCCAAAAAATTGTTAATGTAATGTTCACTCACAAAAAAAATTATTTTTACAATACAAAACAAGTTTTGGCTTTAAATAACCTCCAAAAGGGTTGAAAAGCTGTGTAAAAAAAAAAAAAAATCATATTTTTCTAGAGGTGAATGAAATGGAATTGACTGAAATTTGAAATCTTTTCACAAACTCCACTTTCTTTAATAATAACCATTGTGCTACTCATGTCTTGTATGTGTGTTCATGTAAAGCTTTCTCTTTGTTTTTCTCGTTAAAATAAAAATATAAATAAAATTTGATTTAATCATTGTTTTCTTTTCTGCTTAACTCCAGAATGCGACTTTGATTGCTGAGAACAAAAACTTACAAGGTCAGTTGCAGATTGCAAATGACCAGCTCGAAAAATCAACTGAGGATAACCAAAAGCGTCACCTTCAACTTAATACCTTACATGAACAAAACAACTCCCTCCACTCGCAACAAGCCAAATTTCAAGTGGAAAACAAAACCCTGCAGACTCAGTGCAGTTCATTACTAACTCAAAACTCAAACCTTCAGGCTCAGCTGAACAACTTAGAAATAGAGAACGAGCGACAACTGCAAAAGATTGACGAACTGCAAAGTCGTTTTGACGGTCTTGTCTCTGATCACGAGACCTTGCAGAAGTTACATGACGATCTGACAACAGAGTACGAGTCCCTTCTCTTAGAACACGGCTCCCAGAAATCAATCCATAAGTTGACACGCAACGAGATGAAGGACCTACAAGACCAATTGTCTATTTTGCTTCGCGATAAGAATGATGTGAACAAACTGCAAGAGATGCTGGAGAAAGAAAGAGAGCAGTTGAAAGTGGAGTCCAAGTCTCTCAGCAATTTGCAGATGGAATATAACCAGCTGAGGAACAAATTTGATAGCCTGCAGTCTGCCCATAGCCGTCTGGAAAAAGAACATCATGAACTGCTGACGGACTACAAACGTGTGAAGTCTGAGTACAATGAATTGCAACTGCGGTTCACAGAACTGCAAGGGGAGGCTACTGAAAACAGAGAACAGCTGAATAGTGCAGACCTTGAGATGACCAAACTTGCCACCCGGTGTGAGGTAAGAAATTATTATTTTTGTTTTCTAGCATTTCTAGCTTTACTGACATACTAATTCATAACTTATTTCTGATTAGAGATAATTTTGCAAAAAGGATGTTTGCTTTAGTAATGGTGTAAATTCTTAAAATCACTTTTGAAATCTTATTTCTGAAATGGGGAAAAATTGTATAAAAGAATTAAAATTTAGAATTGATAGATATATATATATATATATATATATATATATATATATATAGGAAATGGATTAAATCCAATATATTGTTATTTTTAATTTATCTTGTTTAAATGTTATTTTTGATGGATATTCATATTCAAGTAGAAGCTCTGTCTTTTAATTAAACAGTATTAAGTGAAATCATCAGTAAGCTGAGTTCAAATTCTGGTCAAATCTGGAGCATTTGCATTTGCATGATTCTGCCTCTCATCATCCCCACCATAGATAAAATAGCAGAGTAGACCAAGCTTTCTTGCTTTAGATGGCAATCATTTTAAGAGAAGGCCAAGAATACATGGTAATTCAGAGGTAATTAAAAAAAAAAAAAGGAATCTAAATAGTCAAGATCACCTATATGTATAAAATTTATATATATATATATATATATATATATATATATATACATACACACACACTTTATTTTTTACATATGGGGTAATCAGAAAGAACCTGAGTGCTACAAAGACTTGGGTTTTAGAAGCACTTTGAACTTTTTTAGCACTTTCCATATTGTAACAATGAAAATATTTTTCTTTTAAAGTCATATGTGCAGATATTGTAATAGATAATAAAAAAGGCATCTGTGGAGAGTCACGACACCTATGTTCAGAAAGGAGAAAGACAGCTCCATAGAGAAGTCAACCAGAAACCACTCTACTATCTTTCCCAAGATGTCATGGTAATTCCCAGATAATAAAAAAGGAATCTGTGGAAAGCCATGATTGCCTACATTTATTTATTTTTTTTTTTTTTTCTCTTAAGTGTTTCCCCCCTAAGCAAGGTGGGAAGACACTAGCACGCAAGGGGTTACAGAGAGTTGGAGCTAGAGCAAATAGGAGTGATAGAGGAAAGGATGAAAAGAAGGATAGGGAAAGATCAGGGCATCTAGAGCTGTTAATTGACATTACATTTGAATAGTTGGAGATTATAGCTATCAGGGAAACAGGAGGAGGGAAGGGAGTTCCACAGGCGAGAGGTGCAAGACATGAAGCTATTGGAGTAGAAGAGATGGCTACATTTTACAGTTTCGACAGTGAAAGGGTGTGAGTGAGATGCCAGCCTAGTAGAACACTTAAATTCATGAAGTCTGGGAACCAGCGAAAACAGCTCCACAGAGCAGTTACCATGAAAGTATTTGTAAAAAACGACAGAGGGAGGCAACAGCACGTCTGTGAGAGAGCGACTGTAGATGAGATGCCAGATCAGGGCCAATTACATCTCTGGATCAAAAACCTTGAGACAAACATAAGGGACACCAGACCATATATGGCAGCAATTCTCGATGCAAGGGCAAATGGTTGATCTGTAGATTTGAAAGATCGACTTCAAGAAGAAAAATTTCCTGGCGTGGCACAGGGAGCCAACTTTCCTTGAATTAAAAAACATATTTAAAAAAAAATAAAATCAGGAACAAGATTCTAATGAGTAATTTTGAAAATGTAAATTCCTGAATTAGTGTCATAGTCCAAGTTTTTGCCTTTAGATTTATTTTCATCTTTATTGGACTTAGCTAAATATAAAGAGAAATTCAGCTGACATTGACTTCTCAAATTCCTGAAGATCTGACCAAATTTTTTAAAAATCTGAATGTGATGTTAATGCAATTAAACTGATATCACAAAAAACATTGAAAAGCAAGTATTACAAGTTGATTTTATGTAGAAGAAAATTGTTCTTTTTTTCTTTTAAATGATACCAAATTTAGCCTCCTTTTTATTTCTGGATATGAGATATGGTGATATCTGTGCTTAAAGGAATAAATTATTTACTATATAAATTATGTAGAAACTATACTACAATTAGAATTAAAGTTTAACCTATTTCTTCTCTTAGAAATTAGAAGGCTTTATTAATAATATTGTAGAGATAAACATGTTGAGTTGAAAATGCAGCCAACTGTGTGTGAAGTTGTGAAGTATTTTAAATAATAACTGCCAAGGAAAAAAGCAAATTTTTAGCTGATGAATTTGCCTTTAAAATACATTTTCTATTGTAGATGAGCATGGACCTAGGTACTATTTAAGCATAAAAGTAACAACACACTCATTTAACTTTGTTACACAGTTAAATAAAATAAGATTTATTTTTACTCTTTTGTGATAAAGCAAATTAAAAAAATGTTTTCTCTCTTTCAAAGCTATTAACTGACTAATCAGAAAGCAATATTAGTATTTAATTGTGAATAATGTGGTTAGATTTACTGATAAGTACTGTGGTTGCATTGTCATATCAGAGGAACTCCTATTTTTTAAATTTATAATAAAAATAAATTTTTAAAAAAATGTTTCATTTACAATCATGATCATCTCTCAAAATTTTTTAGGACAAACATACTGCAGCTGTAACAACAGTGGGTGTATCTAGAGCAGTTTATACTGACAGCCCATCCCTCATCAGACTGGTTTTGAATACAGAATATTCCTTTTCCTGAACTGGTTTCCAAACCAAAGCTAAAGATCTCGGTCTGCCCTGCTATTTACCACATAAATAATGGGAGGTGGATAGCTGCCTTTTTTCTTTTTTTTTTTTTTTTTTTTTGACTTACAGCCATATTATATTGAAACACCAGTTCTCATACAATCACCAAAGTTAAGCAACATCTATCATGGTCATTACCTATATAGGTGTCTGTTTGAGAATACCAGGTGCTATAAGCATGGATATGCAGGGGTTTAATAAATAACAGCTTGGCATTGGAAATTCCAGTCAGGTTTGTTATATTCACTGATGCTCAAATACCCATGGGGAAGGTATGAATCAACCTCTTCTCTACCATAGGACTTGTATCTTATCACCACAAATTCTTACAATCTAAAAATAATTTTTGGCTTTAAATAACCTGCAAAAAGGTTGATAAGCCATAAAAAACAAAATCAATCACTCAATCCAGTCTTTTTCAAGGGTAATAGTGTAAAGTGAATGAAACTGAATCAGTCAGTATTTGAACTTGGCATTATGGTTCCATTTTCTGTGTTGTAAAACTGTTAGGCTACTCACACATAGATTTTTTTTCATTTACATTACAATTTATGTTTCTCTTTCTGTGCAAGATTGTTGGCATTCTTTCTATATGAAAAAAAAACCTTGATGCTTTAAACAGTAAGTGAGAGGAAAAAAAATTAGCTGAAATTATAACATGTGACTAGGTTAACTGATATAAATAAATAAAAAAAAAAAAACAAAGAAAAAAAAATAACTATTTGCACATTTTCTCTCATATTCTCTGCATATATGTACAGAATAGGAAATTGAGGTGTGGAGAATAAATTGTGTGTCAAGCACACAGTATGGCTTTTATTTGTGCCTTTTAAACATATCTATATCACTAATTGTAATGGGTAAAATAGGGCTATAAAAGTAAAATATCTAATGGAGTTGTTTGTATGTATTTATCCTGCAGTTTCTTTAGGCCAGAACAGGGAACTTTTAGCCTCTTTTTGACATGTCAACACACAGCAATCATTCAAAAGTTGTATCTAGAGATTCTCCACAAAATCCAAAGAAGGGTCCTGATTTGGTATCTCATCTTCAGTCACTTTCCCACCAACATGGCATGGCTTCTCTCTGTCTTTTCTATAAATATTTTCATTGCAATCATTCTAGTGAGTCCTCATATTTGAGGACTTGTTTAGACAGTTCAAATTGACTGTTTAAAAAATCTATTTAAAACAAATTGTAGCTACCAAACTAAACCTGTTCAACTGAAAAAAAAAAAAAAAAAAATATATATATATATATATATATATATATATATATGGCACCTTGAGGCAGTGTAATGGTTAGCAAGTATGTCTGGCTAGAACAATTATGACTAAGTAATGAGTTCGATCCTCACTGGATGCCCCCATAATTTCAGCCTTGTGCCACATCTAAACTGTGCTTGAAAATCACATATATATATATATATATATATATATATATATATATATATATATATATAATTCACCTGGTTGTTGTAAAATGACCAGCAGGATTGACCTGACATTAAACAAAATTTAACGGCACCAAATCTTTCCTCATTGGTACCTCAACCACATGATTTTATGCATACTACTAGATTGACAACTATGTCTCATAGTTGAAATAGTTAGATATAACCAGAAGTTCTTTTCTAATAGTTTCTTTTTTCATCCCTGGAACTCTTCTGTTTTTTTGGTTCCCTGCCACCTACAATTGTAAAAGATTTAAATGCAATTTCAGCTGTCAACTTTTGTCTTCTTGAAGCTTGTATTTTTATTGTCCTCTCTAAAGATTTTATCATTCTCTTTCACTCTCAGTAACCACTGGCATCTTAGTGGCTTTATTGCTTTGTTTGGGATGAAACAAACAAAAATAAAACTTTAAATTTATTAAAAAAAAAGGCAGGTAAAATGTTGCTTCTCACACTGCACAACCATTATTTACAATTCAGTGTGATATAAAACTTATTCATATGCATTAAAATTTGTCAACAAAAAGTCATATCAGCTGAATGTCACTTTATATTTAGCTAAAAAGAAAAATGAAGATGAAAGTAAATTTAAAGCAAAAACCTTGATTATGACATTAATTCAAGAATTTACATTTTTTGCAATCACATATTGCAATCTTGTTCCTGATTACATTTTTATTTTAATAAATGTGGGTGATCATGACTCTCCGCAGATTCCTTTTCTTATCTGTGAATTATCATGCATTCTTGGGATAGATCAGTTTCCTGCTGCCTTCTCATTTCAAATTCAGTTTTCCTTCTCTTAAAATGATTGCTGCCCAAACTAGAGAGTTCAGTCTACCCTGCTATTTTATTTATGTTGGGGAGTGGATAAGAGATGGCGTCATACCTTTCTTGAGGGTATTAGTGTAAAAATGAATGCAACAGACTAACACAGATTTTGAAATCTACTTGCTGATTCCATTTTCTATTACAGTATCTGCACATATGGTTTAAAAAATGTTTCTATTATTACATTAGGAAAAGGTTTAAAGTGCTTCTAAAACTCAAGTTTTTACAGTACTCAGGGTCTTTTGGATTATTAAACATATAAAAAAAGTTTCACTATAAAATAAATTTGTAACTATAAATATATACAAAACAAAATTCATCCTTTATTTACAAAGTATGTCATTTTCTTGATCTAAAAAATGCATTAAAATTTATTTAAACAAATGATTTCAAACAGTTACATAGGACTACTCTGAATTCAGATCTGTGGAAAAGACAAAGTAGATAGGTTCACACTCCTTCCTCCTCTTTTGAACATGAGTAAAGGTTTATCTCTTGTTTTCTGTTTAGGATTGGGTTTCCGGTTCCTTCTCCTAAAATATATTTTTGTTAGTTTTTTTCCCCTATTTGATTATTTATAATCATAAGCTTTTAAAATGCATGATAGAATTTATTTTCTCATTCCAGTTGTCAATGTTTTACATTCAGTGATACTAAACATAAAATTAATGTCATGCACCATCAAGACTATTATATTCTTTATTAGAGGTTGCTTTGATAATTTTTCTTTCACTCCCTTGTGTCTTAGTGACATTATCAGCTTATTTGGGGTGAAATGATTAAAAAAAAATGTAATCCTGGCAATTCACAGATAATAAAAGAATCTGTGGAGAGTCATGACAATCTATATCTTGAAGGGATGTGGGGAAAAAAAGCCATGCATAGAAAGTGTTAAATTTGTAAAAAAAAAAAAAAAAAAAAATATTTGTTTTGGTCATCTTTTCTTATCCTTTAATTTCAAATAAATGAAGTGGTCAGAATGAAAGCAGTATCTGGAATTTTAAAATTATCTCTCCTGTATATTTTTATAATTTTACTTTTCTCCTCTTCAGTAACCCTCTACCTTGAGTGGCTATTAAGCCTTGTATTGGTGAACATTTAGTAAAAACAAAAATTACTAAAACTACTTCTATGACTATGGATTTACTGGATATAATCACTAAATAAATCACTAGGGATTGGTCAACTGAATAGTAATGTTTCATCTGTGTGAACGGGGTTGTAGAGTGAAAGCGAATTCATCACCCACAAAGCCACATAAGCACTTTTGAACTCTATCAAAGCTGGACAGAACAAGCCCAAATATGGCAATAATACACCATTCTTGGTCTAATCTGATCTTTTGCAATGACGCGAATATATGCATTCCATTTAAGGTTTGGAGTGAGCTTTAAGTCCCAGTAGGCATTCAAGACAAAGGAGCCCATTTGAAGGTAGGACCACTCATCAGGATTAGTGCAGGTTTAGCATTGCCTCAGTGGTGATGAAATATTACTAGTTTAGTTTTGGATGCATTGAATGACATCAACCAGTTCCCCCCCGCCCCCATTGAGCTGCAAGAAATAAGTCAGAGGAGAGATCAGCTGCCAAGTACTTGCCGTCAAAATATTTGGAGGTGCACTTCTACACTGTGGTACCAGCTGCATATAATATTAAACAGTAATTGCTTACAAAACAATGTAATATACCAAGCCACAATAAAATCACCAGATAATGAAGAAAAAGTATACATAGGAGTAACTGAAGGACCCTGGAAACAAAGAAATTATGCACACAAAACATCTTTCACAAATAGTAAATATGCAAACAGCACAATGCTTTCTGAGTATATCTAGGAAATTAAAAACAGAATGCACATCACCCCAAAAATATCTTGGAAAATAAGGAAAGGATCATCAGCCTACAACAACCAATCCAAAGCTTGCAAACTTTGCTTGGAGGAAAAAATAGCTATCATTACCTTCCCAGACCAAAATAAATTATTAAATGATCCAAACTCAAAATGCAGACATGAAAACAAATTTTTACTACGTTACTTAAAAATTGTAAACTGAAAAAAAAAAAAAATAAATAAATATAAAATAAATAAATAAAGTTAAATAAAATTGAATAAAAAAATAAATAAACTAAATGACAATAAAATAAGTAAAATAAATTAGCCCAAACAAATTACCAAATTACACCTGTTAGAATAGACGAAATAGAATATATAAATAAAAAATAAAAACAAAATCAATGAACCAAATAAATAAACTAATTAACAAACCATTATGACTAAAATATTAGTTAGACTACAAAAATCTGACGAAAAATATAACTATAACTGTTATATAACAATAAAAAAAACTGTTACTTAAAAACCAAAAAGAGTAAATAAAAATATACAATATAATAAATAAATAATTAAAACAAATAAAATAAATTAATCTAAATTAATCCAAATAAATAAATATACAAACTAACAAACCGATCCCGATAACTTAACTGATAGAAAAAACAAGTAAAGATAATCAATCCAAATAAATAAATGAAGTAATAAACAAATTAAAAACTACTACCACCAAAATAATAATTAGAATAAACTACAGCAATCAACCCCAAAGTTGAATAAATAGCTTTATCTTCCCAAACCAAATTAAATAGGCATTATAAACAAATTTTTACTACGATAATAAAACACTGATTAATATAAAAATAAATAAATATATAAGATAAGAAATAAAAATAAATAAAAACAACCAAAATAATTTAACCCAAATAAACAACTTCTGGCAAAATAACCACCAAAATAGACTACCCACAATGCACCACTGACCCGTATATATAAATAGTCAAGAAAAATAACACATGGCCTGACGATTACGTCTAGCATGAAACAGCCTGTCGCCTCTAAGTGTTGACTTATGTTCACTTTTATATTTATACATGCTCTCTCTCTGATATTGAGCACTTTATCCCATAAATATAGCACATCTTAAGAGTATATTTCTTTATTACTAAGGATTTGAGTGTGTTCTTGGGCAGATCATTAATATAAAATAAAAAGAGGGTAAGACTGAGGAGTGCTTTTGTGAAATGCCAGCATTGATCTTGTGTGCCTCGGAGCATTGGCCATTAACCTTTATAAACCTACCTGACAAAAAAGATTTAATAACTGAGTGGACACTCCCAGAGATTCCTTACAATTGTGTAATAATCCTCTGTGCCACACCTTGTCAAAACCTTTGAGTTATCAAGAAGCGCTTGGTAATAAAAATATCTAGAGATATATAGAGCAGTCACTCTTCAGGTATTTTTATTATCAAGCGCTTCACTGATTCTATGTGATAATAGGTAGAACATCAACCATTGACTAAGAAGATCAAAAACCATAGGCTTCTTTTTATATATATATATATATACACACACACACACACTAGCAGCATGGCCTGGCATTGCCCGTGCTTGATTCAAAAATCGTACGACTAATACAGCTATCACTTGACTTAAAATATTTTTGCTCTTCCTTGCCTTTAAAGGAGTGCCCTTTTCCGTGCTGATGTTGCTACATGCCTTACTTCTTGCCTATCTCACACTGCGAAGTAAATCTGTTACGAAAAAAGAACTAAACAAAATGAACACAAAACGATCAGCTTTAAAAAAGAACTTGTAACTGGAAAAAACAAATGAAAAAGAATGTTAACAACAAATACTTTTTCACACCCAACCCAGTTCTGCGGAATCAGAATCAATGTTGAGTTTAAGCAAGCGAATGAGCCAATTGAAGTAAAATGCCATGCAAATTTAAATTTTTCCCACTTGTGACGAATGCAGTTATCGATTTTTCGTGTCAGTCAGCTGTTGGCTCTCACGCTGGCCAGTAGAATCTTCCTGCCTATTCGTGGCAGCCAGCTATAGGCTCTCACTCTGGCCAGTAGAAAATGGCTGCAAACTACATGAAAAGTGCCATAGAAGCATGAAAAAATCAATTATTTCCACTATCGATGGTAGTTGGGAAATGCAAAGTTGGTCTTGGCCTTCCTACTAACTTGGAGCATGTGCATGTAAATTTTGGTGCAAATGTGTCAAATTGCGGCCTTGCATTCGTTACACACACACGCACACACATCCTGCCTTTTTATATATATATATATATATATATATATATATATAAAATTAGACAAAACAAAAGGAAAACTTAGCCAATATGTAAGATAAGTTTCCTTTTGCCTTTATTCATAGTCCTTTTACAGATATATTGCAGTTATATATGAATTTTTTTACACACACACACACGAAATGTGTAATCAAATCTAGTTTCAATGAAATGTTTTTCCATTTGTCAAATTTCTTCAAAACTTTGTCACCATTCTATGTCCTATTTTAAGCATAAATATATATATATATATATATATATATACACACACACACACAGGTAGTAGTTGGTATAATCCAAGCAAGTCCTATTAACACAATATAGAATTTGAAATATTACATGTTAAAACTGACTCACAAAGAGGGCTCAGTGTTTGTTTTCATTAAACGGAGCAAAATTTTTGTACATTTGGAATTAAGATACCATTAGTTAATGACCATTTTCACCTGCAAATTTAGGGGATTCCTTTTACAAACTGACACCATAAACAGTTTGAAAAATCCTGAATTTTAATTTTTAAAATTTGCAGGTGAAAATGGTCATTAACTAATGGTATCTTAATTCCAATTGTACAAAATATATTTCTCAAGCAGTAATGGATTTTTTTTTATTTACTAATCCAATAGATTTTTATCACTTAAATGTAATTTTTAGGCAGAGTACACATATTTTTTGTTAATAAAATTTCTCAGATGTTCAGGCTGGTAGACAATAATAAGAAAAATATTACTGTTTAAAAAAAAAATAAATATATATATAAAAACCAAAACACATTTACTCAAATATGGATATCCATTAAAAATAATGTTTAAATGTTTGTGTGTATATATATATATATATATATATATATATATATATATATATATATATATATATATATGGTGTCATGGGTAAATTATCGCCATTTTATATTTTTAATTTCACGCATTAATGTTGATTTTTAATTTTGTCAACTGCACAGTATAGTAGGGTCATTTGAGCACCATCTGTGAGAAAAAGAGCTCCGTGATGCAATTCACTCCGCAAAAAATTTGTAAATGGCATGCTTCAATATGAACATTTCAGAGTATTTGTGTGTCAATCTGAGGACAGTGCAAAGGATTCAGAAAGAGTTGGATGAGTTTAATGGTGATTATGAAGGTACAGCCGCTCAGAAAACTCACTCTGACCATTCTAATAAGAACTACCGAATTTGTTGGTGAGGGCCTCACACTCAACATGGAAGCCTATATCAAGTGCCTTGATAAGATAGTGCTGCCCTGGGTCATGAGTGTGGTTGCTGGAAGACCTCTGTCTGTAACAGGACTCTGCACCATGCCAAACAATCAGGAGAACAGAGCCATTACTGTCAGACAATTTCTACGACCACATTAACGCTTACATCTGGCCACCTAACACCCCAGACTGCTACCCACTTGATTATGTGTGGCGTGCAGTTGAATATAACACAAAAGATAAACTGAAGGCAAAGTTTATGTCGGTATTCACCAACTTAAACAAGGAGATTATCCAGAAGAGCTGTAGGAGATTCTGAAGTCATCTTGAGGCTGTGGTTTTAGCCAATGGCGATTTTATTGAATAAATTTATTTTTTAGTATTTCAAGATATTTGTGTGTGTGTGTGTGTATTATATATATATATATATATATATATATATATATATATATATATATATATATATATATATATATAATCTGTTAAAATATTATATGTTATTTTCATTTTTATGTAATTTTGATGACAATTTATCCATCATACTCTCTCTTTCTTTCTTTCTCTCTCTTTTTATATATATAATTAAAATGGTTAATAAATTAGCTGAAAGTGCTTAGGATAATGGTCACTACGGACAGTTTCTATACACTCTTAGTCCTCATAAAAGAAAAATTGTAAAGACACTTGAAAATCTTAACAAAAACTTAAAAAATATTCCTTGTTCATCATATTCAACAAAATATTTATAAAAGAATGATTGCCACCCAAATGGACAATATATATGTATTTTATCTTATACTTTTTATTTTATTTATTTTTATTTTTTTATTTTTTTTGTTGCTAATTCCAAAAAAAAATGTAGTTCAAAATATTTTTTAGGAATAGTCATTAATTTAATCTCAAAAAGCTCTGCAGCTTATAGCAGTGTGTGTATATATATATATATATATATATATATATATATATATATATATATATATATATATGAAACATTTGTGATATTGTAACACATTTTTTGTGTTTTTTGGGGGGGTTTTTTTTTTCTCACAAGACATATAAATGATATCTGGAGACTCTATCTCTTCTCGTTCCCCTCTTTTATTGTTGAAATTGTAACCCAGTGTCTTTGACAGTAGCCTTCAGAACAAAGAATTGGGAATTTGTCCTTAATTCAAGTGTAATCCAATCCTGTATATTTATTGTAATTAAGACTTTCTTTTTAAAAGAATGAAGGTGACATTTTCAAACACTTTTGATACGTAGTCAGATTTTATAAAATGCTTTTTCCATCAATGGAAACTCGAAACTTTTAACTCTAGTACATCAATAAAATAAGAGTGAATAGGAGTGGTTGTTTAATAATTACTTACAAATAAGTATTTTTGTTAGTTTTTTTTTCCCTTATTTGATTGTTTATAGCCATAGATTTTTAAAATGCATGATAGAATTTGTTTCCTCATTCCAGTTGTCAATATTTCACATTCAGTGATACTAAACATAAAATCAATGTCATGCATCAAGATTATCATATTTTTTATTAAAGGTTGCTTTGATAATTTTTGTTTTTACTAAATATTCACCAAAGAGCCACTCAAGGTAGAGGGGTACTGAATGAGATTGTCAAGAAAGTAAGATTATGAAGATATATAGGATAGATAATGGTTGACCTTTTGACTTGAGGAAGTCAAGGCTACAGCCACATCACATTGAAACACCAGTTTCCATGCAATCACCGAAGTTGAGCCTTGTCAGTACCTAGATGGGTGACTGCTTGAGAATATCAGTTGCTGTAAGCTTGAATGTGTGGGTGATGTAACGGATAATGGCTCCAAATTATTAATCAGAGAGCTAAGTTCCAATTCCCATTGGGTTTGTTATATTTACTTACTATATCATGAGAAAGGAAGGAATCCACCTCCCCACCCCCAGCTATCGGTTAATTAGTAAGACTTGTATCACTAAAACATTATTATCTCAAAAAAAAAAAAATAATAATTCTTAAAATCTAAAAATATTTCCTGGCTTTAAATAAACTGCAAAGAGTTAAGCTGTAGAAAAGTAATCAATCTAAAATTATTGAAGAGGTTATGATTATAGTGATTGTAAAACCATAAATTACTTAGTATAAAAGTAACATTTAGCAGGTAACAAAAGACTCAACCATCAAGATTATTATATTCTTTGCTAAAATGCAAATAACTTATTAAATAACTTATGAGAATCTAAATTCTTAATAATAAATATTATCTAGATGCTAGCATACATCCTTTTTTATATCTAGCCATAGCATTAATAAATATTTTATAACATTGCAGATGGATTATTATTATTTTATTTTAATAAGCCTTTAGGTTTCAAATAGATGAACCAGGATGATTATTTTTTTTTGAAGAAAAATCTAATGGGGACATCATTATTTCAACCACCCCTTTTATTAAATAGTTAATATAAAATGCCTAGATGTCTTACCTTTGATTACAGCTTAATCAATAAACTATGAATATATAGATTTTTTTTATTCTGAAATTAAATTATCAAATAGATTTTTTTTTAATATTACTATCATAAACTTACAGGTTGAATGTAGTAACAAGACAAGAATAATAAATTTTAAAAATTGTATTTGAAATGAAATTTTATTCATTCTTTAAAGCATAAAAGGGAATTTTAAACATAATTACCACTAGTTCATAAAATTTTGCTGATTTGTAAATTTTCATTGATTATTTTCTTAATTTCTACATATATAACTATGATTATCCACTTGGAAAAAAAAATATAATTTTATGCAAAAAGTCATTTCCAACTGTTAAACAGAGAGAGATTGGAAGTAACTACAAGAGTTTGAATAATCAATATTTGATGAATAATAAGAGCAAGGGACTTTATTGATTACCTTCAAGTCTACAGCCTGTCCGAAGTTGTTATGCAAATCAAATAAACCTCAATAATTTTTTTAGATGTTTGAAATTTATGAACATAGGCTGACTGAAGTTAGTATGAAGATTAAATTAATATTAGCTTAAAACCTCTGAAATCTAATAACTATTTTTTTCTTTCTGTCCATAATATATGTTAAAATATGGATAAATGGAAGGATCTAACAACTGCTGAAAAACAGAAAATAACAGTTATTGTGTGAGGGAATGTCCCCATTGGAGATATCAAAGAGGCTTTGCAGAGATTATTGAACGATAAAGAAGGCTGCTGGAAATATAACTAAGTTATTGAGAATTTGAAGCAAAGGAAAAAAGACTTCAAGAACTTGCTTTCTCGATATGAATGTAAACTAAAGTGAGTTATAGAAAAACATCCACTTTTGAGCAGCAGCCAGAACTTTGAAAAAGCTGGAATTGAGGAAGACAAAAAGGACAAAAGGTCTAGAATACTTTGTGAATTGGGATCTGTAAAAAAAAAAAAAAAAAAATCTCCTAGGCAACCTTCTCTCCCTAAAGTGTCAAAATTGGGTCAAGAAATTGATTTTCATGGACAAATCTCGAGTGATATTTGATGGACTTGATGGATGGGCCAAAGGATGGCTTTTATCCAATTCAGACATTCCTCTGGCTAAAAGAAGGCACCAAAGAAGCAGTAGTGTTATGATATGAGCAGGAATTGTCAACCAAACTATTATTGAACTATTCAATGTTGATGAAACAGTTAAACAGAACAAACAGTGCTAACTATTGCAATTTTATGAACAAGACTTTTTTGCATGAGACAAATCCCAGTTTCAAAGTGAAGTGTATATTTATGCACAACAATGCTCCTTCTCATGTATCTAAGCTTACCCATGAATTCATTGAGCATAAAAAAAATAACGAAGAGAAGATAATGAAATAGCTACCATTGTCCTGATCTGAATCTGATCAAAAATCTATGGTTAACTGTGAAGATGAACTTATATGAAGGTGACAAACAATATGACAGTAAAACAAACCTATAGGAAGCAATAAAACTACCATGTCAGAAATGGAACCTGCTGAAGTAAAAATATTAACAAAATCAATGGATTACTGACTGTTATTAAGAAGGGTCGCTATATTAAAATGTAAAGGATTCAAAGACTTATCATGTGTGTTTGTTATTTGTTCTATTATAGGTGGTGATCAATTTTTGATGATTTTATTACCTTTTTATTGAAGTAAAATGTAATTATTTGGTTTTGCCTAATAACTTCAGATGGCAGTTTTTGAAATACATCAAATAACTTCAATAAAACATATTGATACTACCTAAAATCTGTAACTCGTGCTTTGTTTTGACATCTAAATTGTTCTTTAAAATTTGATAATTTTTTTTTTTTTTTTTTTTTTTTTTTCAAACCAAATTTGAATATGATTTGCTTAATAACTTTACACAGGGTGTATATTTTCAATTTAATATTTATTGTTAAACTGTTGATAATATTTAGTCCATTTGCATTTCTAAGTAAATAATTTTCTTCCCAATAGTCATAAACATAATTGGTTGTTTGTCAATTTTAAAAGAGAATTTCTGTGCATACATTTTGGATTATTCATTGTTTTCTTTATATGTATTTTTCATGTTGGATTTCAAGTCAACCCCATAAAATTTAAAATATCGAAACATCTCTACTTTTTCCTCATTCCTCAAAAAAGCACTTTTCTGATGAAGCTAAAACAGTGAAAAATGTCAAATTTATAAAGGCTTTTCTACTTGTTCTTTATTTAATCGTATATAAAAACAGACACAAAATACCTTTTGTTCTATCACTGAACTATTCTGCTATATGACTGTTACTTGTGAATTTGTTGCCTTATAACTTTGCTCTTTTTTTCAGGCTATTGATCAGATGAACCAGAAGATGGAGGAGGAAAACAACCAGTTGCTTTATCAAATGAAAACTTTGATAAATCAAAACCAAGAACTTCTTACTGAAGCCTTAAATAGCAAGGACCAACATGCAGAGACTACCAAAGCCTATCAGTAAGGATTCAAGAGTTTCTACATGAGAAAATATGGCATATAAAGTTTTGTCTTTACCAACAATTATAAGATGGCTAACTTGTCTCTTTTGAATAGTTGCCTAGAATATGCATTCATACATCTGCTGAATAAGGAGAAACAACTTAAGTGTACAGTATTTCCTTGATTATCCAGACAGTGTCCATTTTTATATTCATATACACTCTATCTTTGATATTGAGCTCTTTTACCTATCAATATAGTATGCCTTAAAATTATATTTTTATCATATACATACAGTGGGGGGGAAATAAATATTCATACACTTGAAAAATTGTATTTTTATAAATGTAAAGGTTCTAATAATGCCTAAAGGTAAATAATTGACTATTTCACAAAAACAACACATTTTGTCTCTTTGGAAAGATGGGAACAGTTACAGAACGATTTCTAACAACCTGAATATTCCTTTTACTACAATTGCTACGTTCATTGCAAGGTTTAAAACTCTTAACAGCATCGAAAACCAAAGATGAACAGGTGCTCTGAGGAAGATTTCTCTAAGATCCAACAAAATCCAGAGGTTACCCAAGAAGAGCTGCAGGAACATCTGCGTGCATTAGGGATTAAAGTAACCAAGCATACAATAAGTAATGAACTACACAAAAACAGTCTGAAATCACGCATCCCAAGGAAGACTCTACTCCTCTTGAAATGACACAGAGATGCTAGGCTAAAATTCATTAGAGAGCATAAGGATAAAGAATATTCATTTTAGGAAAAAGTACTATGAACAGATGAAACTAAAATAGTTGTTTGGTCATAATTATCGAAATCATGTGTGGAGGAAGGACGGAAAAGCCTACTTACCAAAGAACACATTGCCAACTGTAAAGTTTGGTGGTGGCAGTATCATGATCTGGGGCTGTTTTTCTGCAAAAGGTGTTGGCAGAATATCAATAATAGATGGCAAGATGAATGCCGAAAGCTACCAGAAAATCCTGCAAGACAATTTAATGCATTCTGTTGAGAGACTTCGGCTACCTCCTGATTGGGTTTTCCAACTGGATAATGATCCTAAGCATACTGCTAGATCTACAAGGAAATGGTTAGCTGAAAGTAACGTTGATGTCTTGCAATGGCCAAGTCAGTCCCTAGACTTGAACCCAATCGAGAATTTATGGCGATATTTGAAAATTCAAATTGGGAAAAGAGCACCAACAAATATCAAGAATTTGAAGACAATATGCCAAGAAGAATGGGGCAAAATACCACTCAATGTGTGAAAATTATTAGTTGAAACGTACAGGAATAGAGTGGTAGCTGTTGAACTCAATAAAGGATATTCCACAAAGTATTAAATTAATATGCTTTTTTTGTTTTGTACAAATACTTTTTTCATCAGTTAAAATGAAAAAATGCATTAATTTCTGTTAGAATAAGAATTAAGTTTATTACTATTTTTTAATAAAATGTATCTTTACACATAAAATGTATCAAAATTTGTTTTAGTTAAGGCTTTTACATATATAAAAATACAATTTTTCAAGTGTACAAATATCTATTTCCCCCCCACTGTATATATGCACACACACACATGGACATTCTTTTTATAGATATATTTTCTAGTTATATCTGAATTTTTACACACACACACATTGGTAAATTGTTGCCATTTTATATTTTTAATTTTTACCTGTGCATTGTATTTTTTTTTTGTTTTTTTTTTCTGTTGAATGTACAGTATAGTTGGGGCACCATCTGTGAGAAAAAGCGTACCATGATGCAATTTACTTCACCAGAAATTTGGTAATGACATGCTGTACTGCTTAGCATTTGCGCCGGACACTCCAATATGAATATTTCAGAGTGTTTGGGGTGTCAATCTGAGGAAAGTGCAGAGGATTTGGAGAGTGATTACAAAGGTGTTTGGAGTGATCACTACTGGTGTCATGTTGCCATTCATCTTCCCATAGGGCCTCAGACTCAAAAGCCTATATAAAGTGCCTTGAGGAAGTAGTGCTGCTCTGGATCAAGAGAGTAGCTGCTAGAAGACCTTATGTCAGGCAACAGGACTCTGCACCATGCCACACAAGCAAGAGAACACAGTCATGGTTGTCAGATAATTTTTTCAACCACATCACCCTTTACATTTGGCCACATAACTCCCCACACTGCAAACCCCTTGATTGTGGGACACAGTTGAGCGAGAGATCAATAAAATTCTTTGTAACACCAAAGATGAACTGAAGGCAAGGACTATGGCAGCATTCACCAACTTAGAGACCATCCAGAAGAGTTGCAGGAGTGTCTGAAGTTGTCTGGAGGCCATGATTGAAGCCAATGGCAATTTTATTGAATAAATTTATTTTCTTTAGTATTTGAAGATATTTTTGTGTAATTTCGATAAATATATCTGTTAAAATGAGATGTCAGTGTTTTCATTTTTCCGTAATTTAGACGACAATTTATCCATTGCATCCTGTGTACATGTGTGTGTGTATATATAAATTATATATATATATATATATATATATATATATATATATATATATATATAAAATATATCGTAAAACTGGAACTTTATTCATTTTTTTTCTATTTCAGGGAGAAATATGCTGAGTTAAGAAGACAGAAAGAACGACTTGAAGAGAAAATAATGGAACATTATAAAATGCGTTTAGAATCGCCTAAAAAGTAAGTTTATTATTATTTAATCTTATTTTCTCTATTTTTATTTGTAAGCACAGATCTGAAGTTGAGCGTGATTGATTCTGATATTTAGATCTGTTTAGTGATTTGAATACAAAATATATTGCTTGATTTTTTTTTTCCTTCAAGCTTATTAAAAAAAGAAAAGAAAAATGTATGTTTTAAAAATCACATCCCAAATATATTATAAATTTGGGAATTCTGTTTCTCTTATGTTTGATATAAATTAAAACTGACCATTTAAAAAAAAATGTTACCTGTCTTACAATTTTGTGCTCTAGTAAAGTATATTACAAGGCCACAATCATGTACTATTTTAAATACCCAATTTTCTCTTGATGACAAAGCAGAAACATTTAAAGAATCCTGATCTCTATATTATGTATTGAGATTTTATGAACTGGGATTTTGTGGATATTTTCATTAATCCTGTAGTAATAGATCAGTCCTTGTAATAACTAATGTGTTACTTTCACTTAGCTATTGATTAATGTTCTGTTTTAAAGTCACTTTATTTAAAATACATCAATTGTATCTTAAAATACATTACCTCTTTTTTTTCGTTTATTCTCTTTTTTTTGTTTATTCTCTTTTTTTTTTTGTTTATTCTCTTTTTTTTCGTTTATTCTCTTTTTTTTCGTTTATTCTCTTTTTTTTCGTTTATTCTCTTTTTCTCTCTCTCTCTCTTTTTTTCTCTCTCTCTCTCTTTTTCTCTTTTCTCCTCTTTTCTTCTCTCTCTCTTTTTCTCTCTTTTTTCTTTTTTTCTCTCTCTCTCCTTTTTTTTCTCTCTCTTTTTCTCTCTTTCTCTCTTTTCTATCTTTCTCTCTCTCTCTCTCTCTCTCTCTCTTCTCTCTCTCTCTCTTCTCTCTCTCTCTCTTCTCTCTCTCTCTCTCTCTCTCTCTCTCTCTTTCTCTCTCTTTCTTCTCTCTCTCTTCTCTCTCTCTCTTTCTCTCTCTCTCTCTTTCTCTCTCTCTCTTCTCTCTCTCTCTCTTCTCTCTCTCTCTCTCTTTTTCTCTCTCTCCCTCTCTCTCTTTATTCTCTTTTTTTCTTCTCTCTCTCTCTACTCTTTTTCTCTTCATTTATTTTTTTCTCTTCTCATTCTTCTTTCTCTATTTCATTTTTCATGTATTTGTTTTCATTTATTCTTTTTCCTTTCCTTTTTCCAGTCACTATTCGGTAGTTTAGCAACTATTAATTTCCACAGTGTTCCATTTAATATTCTGAATATGAGATTGGTAGGGAAAAACTAATGTCTCCAAATAGCAATTATTATATAAGATTTGGTGTAACATAAAATCATTTGCTTTATATTGAATAAGTGGTAGGGAAGGAATGTAGTAGGAGACAATATAATTTTATAAATCAAAGGTTGTAGAAAATGTTAATTATATAAATATAATTAGATATTATTTCATATTTTATTTTCATTTATCTATTGTGTGTGTGGTTCTTAAAAATATGTATTGGTAAAATGCTCACTTGTTTTTCTTTTTTTTTTTCTTTACTTTTAGAAGAAGTTTAGGTGCCACACTTGTAAGAAAAGCAAGAGGTATTATCACAAGGGTAAGTATTGTTGTGAATTTTAACATCCATTGTTTGGTGAACCTATTTCATAATCAGAGGATTTTATTTTATGAAAAACTTTAGTATAATTTAACAGACAGGCCAATCGGTAGGAGTCAGACAAAACTTGAGGAGTAAGTTTCAATGACAAAAATCCTGTATCAGGTAGAAGCCCTCCAGTTGCATAAACAAGCATCAACCAATAAATAAATTGGCTTGATATGTAGTGATCAATGGGTAGGAACCAGACAAAACTTTCATCACCTAGAGGAGCAAACACCAATGCATAGATAAACAAACATCAACCGATTGATAAATTGGCTTGATATGCAGGGATCAATGGTAGCTGATAAGAAACATAAGTCAATGGGTAGGAGACAAATAAACCATAATTACCTAGAAGAGCAAATGTCATTGACCAGAAGCTGGATTGGGTAGAAGCTCTCCAGTTGCATAGATAGACAAGCATCAACTGATAGATATATTTGCTTGATATTCAGTGATCGATGATGGATGATAAGCAACATAGACAACTACAGCAGCATGGATAAACCAATTCTAGTTAACTGAATACTACAGATGTGAAAGCAATTGATAAGCAGCATGAGTAGTAAATTTCATACCACATCGATCGTCCTGTGGTTCAACAAGTATGTCACCCTACTGGAAGTCAGGCTGGGATTGTTTATGAGAGACAGAAAAAAAATGATAGAGGTTGATTTGAGTTTACTTAAAATAAAGAATAAAAAATTAGAAAATATTGTAGTTTGAAAATTTTTAGCAACATAGTAACAAATATCAATAAAATTTATTTCTCTTTAAATTCCAACTCATTTACTTGCTTTTAGCATTCCATGTTGGATTTTTTGTGAATTTTTCAAACTATTTTTTTTTTTTTTTTTTTTTTTTTTTATTTATGTGTTAAGCAATATCTAAAGTTTGAAAATATTAACTTGTTCCTTCAGGTACATCGGACAAAAAGTAAAACTAACCTGACTAATTCTGAAAGTCCTGATAACTCTTCAGTTGGTTCTGGTTCCTATGGAGATGGCACAGATGCTGAGAGCAACAGTGGCCGAAGAATCAGTAAGTTACATTTCTTTTTTTTTTTTTTTTTTTAAGTGAATTACTAGATGAATGAAAAGAAAGTGGGTAGATTCCTGATTGATCACAAATAAATTGTCTTTATTTCATTATCACTGGAATGAACACTTATATTTCCCAACAGTTTCCCTTATGTCTTTGTTTATCAGTAGTTGTGGATTTTGTTCAGTTATAAGTTATTTATCACACTGATTTTATTTCCTTTTAATATGAAATTTAAGATTATTAGTCGATATATTGATGCAGCCTGGATGTAAAATATGCTAAAATCAGTACTGCTTAATACAAAAATAAGCAAATAGATAAAATAAATTAATAAATTGTATACTTATGTATCTTAACAAAAATTAATGTGCATAAATTCTAAGACACAATGATTTATTTTAAACAATTGAGAAAAATTAATTACTTTTCAATTGATACTTGAGCTTGAAATGCTATCTTTTTTAAAAAAAATAATGAATATTCAGTTCCATACACTGTCAGATTTTATTATGCAAGTCAATATTTTTGCAACAAAATTGATATCAATCAAGTGATGTTAGTAAAACTTTCAAGATATATTTATGAGATAGATATATCATGTGACATTCAGTTTATAATCTTTCTAACCTTATATATACAAATTTTGGAAAATTGTCCAAAAACAGAAAGTGAAGTAGTGTTTCATTAATTGCAATTTTGAATAAAATCATTTAGTACCATCATTGTTAGCCACCTGAAGAAACATTTGATTTTAACATTGAAACAAAATGTACAATTTTGTAGTGGATATTTACATGTTCTAATGTAACAGTGTATAATGTAATATATAGAGAGACCATTGAAAGTAGAAGACAAACCTCTGAACTATGTAAAGTCTTTCACCTATCTTGGTAGCAAAGTCAATTACAGTGGAACTTTAGATGATGAAATCATGCATCGGATTGCTAAGGCTACCAGTGCTTTCGGAAAACTTTGCCATCGCTTGTGGAATGAGCGGGATATTTGACTGGATACAAAAATTCAGGTTTACAGAGCTGTTGTACTTGCCATCCTTCTGTATGTCTTAGTCGTGGACTCCATACAGGTACCATATACGCCAGCTCGATGTTTTCCATAAAGCTGTCTGCATGCAATCTGCGGAGTTAAGCTTCAAGATAGGACATCTAACGTAGACCTGTTTAACAGGTTTAATTCTGGAGGAATCGAGACTTTTATCATACAGTCTCAGTTACGGTGAACTGGTCATGTCTTGAGAATGTCTGATGACAGGATACCCAAGATCCTAATGTACAGCCAATTAGATCAGGGCTACAGGAATGTAGGATGCCCATGGCTAAGATACAAAGACAAGCTGAAAAGCAACTTGTCAGCAGTCAATATACCACATAACACCCTTGAGCGCTTAGCTTTGGAGCGGGTAGAATGGAGATCAACGTGTTTTAGTGGACTCAGCAATTTTCAATCTGCTTGTCTGAATCATCTTCAAGAAACAAGAGCAAGATTTAAAAGGTCAGCCAATCTAACAGTGAACTCATCTCACAATCCTCACACTTGCTCCATATGTCGCCTCCTTTGTAAATCACTAGCAGATCTTAAATGCCACTTAGATTATCACGCAAACTTTCATAACTGAATCAATAAGCTGTCAGATCCTCATACGTCGAAACCAATGGGAGAGTCCATTATTATTCTTTTTTTTATATATATATATATATATATATATATATATATATATATATATATATATATATATGAGTTTGGGAGATGTCAGATGTTAATATACAAAGTGCAACACGCATTTTTTTTTTTTTTTTTACACATGGACAATGGAGTAATAGTTTGCTCTCTGATTTCTCAATCCAAGTTGCTGAGTTCAAATTCCAGTCAAGTTAGGTTACATTCATTTACATGCAAATACCTTTGAGAAAAGGTATGAATCCATCTCCCCACTCCCAGCTACAAATAGTAGGACAGACTGAGCCCTATAGCCTTGAGTGGCAACTGGTCTAGAGAAAGGACAATTCTGAATTCAAATCCTGAGTGATCACCAACTAAATTTGTGAAGAGAGTATGTGGAACCCCAGCAGCTCAAAAAACCATGAGCTGTTAAAGGATGGCTGAACCCCTCGGAGTCAACCCCACCTATATTTAAATAACCTCTCCAACCCACAATTGACCAAGCATGGTGAGTATGGCTATACCCCTGAAGACATGGTCAATCAGGAAGGTGTTCCTCCAACAGGAGTGAGAAGGCCTTAGATTTGGATATTGTCCTCATTTTTGTTATCACGATGTTTTGGCTGTTATGCCTCTATTCAAAAGACCAGGGTAGAGTGTGAATGAGATGATAGGCAAACCTACCTTCTCTTAATCTTATTCCAGCTTATTTTCTGTTGTTACATGAAGTTAATGTTTATTCCACTTTATTTTATATTTTTAAAAATTTCACCCCAAAACCCCAAGCAAGTCAATAATGCCACTAAAATGAAAGAGAATAAGAAGACTTTAGTGAAGAAAAAGGACAATAAAAGAACAGGTTTCAGGAAGACAGAATATGACTATTGAAGTGGCCTTTAAATTTTTGAAGATCGTAGGTGGTAGGAAAGCAAGAAACCAGAAGGAAATTCCGCAGGCAAGAAATTTCCAACTATTCCTCTGTAAATTTTCATGTATTTATTTCTAGCCTTAAGAATTATCTTCTCCTTTCTAGCATTCATTTTTGCACTTTCAGTGCTATGTACCTCACTATATTCCAGTGTGACTGGTCGTTATTCTCCTATCACGTAAGCTTCCAGCCTGACCAGCTACTGTTAATGGTTTTTCTCTCACTGACTGCAAATCCCAACTGACTAGTTCAACTGTGAAATTCCAAACAGGGGCCTCTCTGTTTATCTCTGACTACACCTGCTTTTCAAGGGTTGCTACTTCTGGCTTCTACCTGTATATTTGATTCATTTTCACATTTACCTGCAGGCTCTATAGTCTTATCTTCTCCTCTCCAAGTCATCATCAACTTGTCAACAAAGTGTCATGATAGCCTTACTAGCCATTCTGTAAAACATTTTTATTCTTGTCCTTTGTTTTAACTGATTTTTTTATCACTCTCCTATGCACACTAAATTTGCTATTAGATATTATTTCTATAGCCTCTCATTGAAATGGGTAATACATTAAACATCCCAAAAATGATTTATTATATCATAAAGACAATTCTCTCATGTATTTTTTTTTTATGCTTTTTTAATCATTTCACCCCAAGCAAAGCAATAAAGCCACTAAGATAGAAGGGATTACTGACTTTGAGAGAATATGAAAAAACATACAGTCAAACATAGCTGTGCTTATTTTTTTTTTGCTTTTTTTTTTTTTTTTTTACTGGAGCAGAACTGGGATTAATCTTGCACAAAGCAAGGTGGGTCCTACCTGGTAAAGGATTTGTCATAATGATTTGAGGCAAGGCCAAATGGTCTTTCTAACATCCAACTCAAACACTCATGGTAGTTCTTAGTACACTGTGTTTTTATTGGGGCAATCTCTAGAAAGATTGCTGTTCAATACTTTATATATATATATATATATATATATATATATATATAAAGCACACACATGTTGGCTGTTGGCTCCTATAAGAAGCTCATCTGTCCTTTGACAGGTTTTTTTGTCCTGTGGAGTGACATGCCACTCTCCTCACCAGCAGAAAAGCTATTGGGGGAGCTGTTTTAGATGCCAAACACCTATCCATGTGGCAAGTTGTACTGGGTTACATGTTACCAGTAGCAGACCTGACCTGACCTGATCCAAAAAAATAAATCATTATTAAGGAGAGAGAACAATTGACATTGCATTTATATTTTTAACGATCAAAATTGACTGGAAAGCAAGAAGCTTGAAGAGTTCTTCAAATGAGAAGTGTGAACACAAAAACTTTAACATAAAATTTATTGATACATCTAGCTATTACAACTGTAAAATGACAAAATCTTGTTGCCAATCTAGTACTGCGCTTAAATTTATAAAGTCTAGGTAACAAAGAGGAACGTTCATCAGAACAATTACCATGAAAATATTTATAGAAAATGCACAGAGAAGCTGTTACAGTGGTGGGAAGTGACTGAAGCTGAGATGACGGTAGCATTGCAGATTCTTCTTTGGGTTTTATCAAGAATCTCTAAATCTATAGCAAAAGTACCAGATCAGATATGGAAGAATTATTCAATGCAAGGATGGATAGTAGATAGATTCAGGCAAGAGACATTGTCTAGCACGAAACAGTGAACCAATTTTCCTAGCAATAGATCAAGCAATTGATTAAATCTTTAATTTTTCTCAATAAAAATGTTTGGAATGAATATTCATTAAATATTTTCTACATGGATATAAGTAAATATTTTTCAGTTTAATGAAGTCCCTCTAAATGTACTCATCTTTTGTAATTATAAAACAATAACTGAATTCATTTTTTTTTTTTTTTTTTTATTTCTATTTCTTTCATCTTATTTCTGCTGCTTTTTATCAAAATTCTCTAATCATTATTTTACACTCATTAATGGTAATGGGTGTGTTTCATTTAGTAAATTAAAACTGATTATTACTTTGAAGAGTTCAATTGTAAATAAGCATGTCAATATCTTGGAGGTCAAACAAAATATAATAGAACTATATCGCTAAACTTTAATGATTCCTACTGGTTAATGTTTGTAGTCTAATCAGTAAAAGTTATGTCACATAAAGACAGGCTTCCCTGGATAAGGAATGAAAGTTCAAATCTCATTAAAAACTTGTTCCTAATTTACTGTTTACTTAATGGTTATAGATAAGGATCTTAAGAATTGAAATAAACAGCAACATAAGATGAAAGAAATACTGCTTAAAAAAAGAACTAATAATGACAATGATTTATCTAAGAATTTTAAAGATACTTGAATGTTGGACTGTTGCACTTCAGGTTTTCTCAAAGAAAATTTTCATTTAAATTTGAATTTCATCCATTTTTTTTTTTATTAAGTTTTCAAATTTAGTTTAAATTTAATCTTTAAAAACATTTTCTTAGTCTTCTTTTCTTTCCTTTGTTTACTCATATTTCTTTCTTTTTTTTTTTTTGGTTTTTGCTAATTCTCCATACATTATTTCCCTAAACAATGAACATATTTAGACAAAAATAATCTACATGATGACTAAGCTACTGCCTATTTATTAATCTCAAAACAGAAAAAAAAAATTACCTACATGATAAAGATTAAAGCACTGCCTACTTGTTACTAACTAAAAAAAAAATAACTAGTATAGAAATGAGTCAGCTATTTTTAAAAGATTGTTAATATCCCAATATATGGTGTAAAATATAAATTTCAGAAATCTTAACATTACTAATAAAATTTTAATGAGTTATAATAAACTTTAAGTTCTAAAATGAAAAAAAAAATTATAAGAATAAACAATGTTTTGCTTTTTACTTTGCTTTTTGGTTATTTTAATTCACTTTTCCCTTTCAAAATAATTTTACTGTTAATACTGTTGTACATAACATGAACTAATAAAAACTACAAATTTAATACTGACATGTTACCTCTTAGCACCCAATTGTTAGTATTTGATAATTCTTCAGGGCTTACAGCCATTTCTCATATAATCACCTGTTAAGCAATGTCTAACCTGGTCAGTACCTAGATGGATGACTACTTGGGAATACCAGGTGCTGTAGATTTGGATGTGCAGGTGGTGTAAAGATAATGGCTCAAAAATGTTAAATGGAGAGCCATGTTTCAATCCTAGTTGGGTTTGTTATATTCATTTATGCACAAATACCCTTGGGAAAGAGATGATTCCACCTCTTCTCCCTTAGCTATGGGTTAATTAGTAAAACTTGTATCGGTAACTAATTATTATCTCCAAAAAATTCTTACAATTTAAAATTATTTTCTGGTTTTAAATAACTTGCAAAAGGTTGATAAACTGTAGAAAATTAATGAATCCATCAATAATTTTTAATCTTTAGCACTCTGCATTATTAATATTACTTCTATTTAAACTGCATTCTTTTTAAGGTCACTCAATTGCAGTATCCTTATTGTTAATTTCACTTGAAGCTGTTTTCTGTTGCCATAGCAGGATATGACAACACAAGTATGAAATTCAAACACTCTTGATCAGGGATCAGTCACCTTCAATTGTTGGATAAGCTTTTTGTACAGCAAATGAAATTACATACAAATTAAACAATGTATAAGTTTAATGAAGGAAAATAAGTGAAAAAATATTTTTACCATGACATTCACAGAACAGTATGACTTGAATTGGTTTCTTTACTTTTTATGAAAAGAAAAAAACAGTAATACATAAATAATTATAATTCATGTATTCATGATTTCCAATCATATTTCTTTTTTGGTGGCCAACCACAAAATAACTCATAGTTGGCAGTTTTTATGATGAAGACAATCACAATTATCTAGTTTTTGTGGTTTTGCCATCAGGACTACAACCATGGGTTTTTTTCATTGTTTTTTAACACAAATAACTAGTACCTGGCATCTAAAGCAGGAATGAAAACTTGTACTGTCAACTAAAAACAAACTTATTACAGGGAAAAATGTATTGAAAATATAAAACCAAAATGAAGCATTTGAAAAGCTGCAGAAGTGTTCAACATCCAAACTCGTAGGCATTTGAAGGCAGATTTCAGAATTGCCCTCTGTCAATGTGTTAATCTGTAAATCAAATATTATCAAGACATGTTCTTTGTAGTTACCTTTTCTCTTTTATCCTGAAAAACTATATTATATTCTTTATAATAGAATTAATAATATAACTGTAACATGATACAAAATATTGTCACACTATTGCTCTAGCATTGATGTTATTTAAATAAAATTAGATTAGTATAACATGCCATATATTTTTGTTGCAACAAATTATCACTGAAGCACATGTATTATTATCCAATATGAAATGAATTACTAATGCATGTAATGTAGTTATTACTGTTTTATATTTCAATATAGAACAATACATTTAATGTCATACTGTGTTCTTTTATAATATATAAAAACATGCATGTATTGAGATATTGAATAACTGTCATTGATAGAATGTTAAAAGAATGCATTGAACTGTTAATGGGAAACCTTGGCATGTTTGTTTTTTCATTTGTTTTTGTTTTAATGGTGTTGTTTTTCCAGTAAATCAGGTTGGTATTTTGTATAGTCCTAGTTTTTCTTATTTGTTAATACATTTGCTTTTCTGTGTTTGCAATGCATGTTCTTAGACAACAAAAATTGCACAATTTTTTTATTGCATTTTATGCACTTAAGTGCCTTGCTGTTATTGTGCATGTTTTGCATGCATTTGATTTTATAATGCACTGTTTTAAAAATAGTCCTTTTTTTTCTGTTTTATAACTAAATGCTGCTTATTTATTATAGTAGTTTATCCTTTCTTCTTCTTCCTGAGAAGAAAGTTTAATGCATTGTTTCAGTAATTAAGGCTTTTTGCAACCAGACAAATCAACAGAATTGCTTTGCTTAGATTAACCAGTCTCAAGTCACAAATTGGTTTTGTTTATTTCAAATAATTATGCCACATGAGTGGAGTTGATTTAACATTATGCATTTAAAAGAAACTGGTGGTCAGTGATTGAGGAATTTGAATATTACAGCTGGTCTGTTTGGAATAGTGCCACAACACTAGTTTTCTCCACACTTACTTACTATTTGGTCTTGGGCTATGCTAAACTGAGTTTACAATTTAAACATGATTTAGTAATTTAAAAAAAAAAGTTTATTTGATTTTGATTATATGTTCATGTATTAAGCATAGATGAACAGAATACTATTAATTTCAATTGATTTTTATAAAACATTAAAATAATTTACAATTTATATCAGAAGTTTTGAGATAAGCAATTATCATTATTATAGGCCCTTAATAACTGAACTAGTATCATCGACAACCAAGATGAGGACACTAGTCTGAATGTGAAGGTGTATATTAATTTGCAACAACTTGATTACTTTCTGTACATGCAGAGAATACACAAATGACTATTCTCTGCTTACACAATGAAAAAAAAAAAATTATGGTCACATATTTCAATAATTAAATTCGTTTTCTGAAAAAAATATAAATTCTTGACTCCTGTATTTTGTTTTAGTTTTCACTCTATTTTTTTCTGCTGTTCTAATATCAGATACCTGCTTTGGATTTTTTTTTTTTTTTTTTTTTTTTGGAAGGTCCAAAATTTTTATTACCCTCTTACAGCAAAAAAAAATTTTTTTTTAAATTTCCCACCTCTTTCTTAAAGGCAAGTAGTTTGGCTCTTCTGGTGTTTAAAAAAAAATGGGGTTTATTTCATAAAGTCTGGAAAAAAGAAAAAAAAAAAGCATTCTTATATGTAGAAGTTCTGTAAAATTCATAAAGTGATTTTTGTGGCTTAAAAGAAAAAAAATCTGGTATTAATTTTGTTTCTTGTTTTATGATAAAAAAAAAAAAATTAACCCTGACTTTTTTATTTCAACATTAACACTTAAACAATGGATCAAAAAAGGAACATAAAATGTTGAGAAATAGTTTATTCATTCATTTTCTCTTAATGCAAAATCAATCATTCTTTCCACATTACTGCAAAAGGGGCCATCATTATTTAACTCAGCATTTGTATTCCAACATTATGATAAATAAATTTAAGATATCAGCTTAAACTTTTAAATCATTAATGCCCATTGTAAAATCTAGTATTAATCATGAAAATGAAAATCTTATAAAATTATTAATAAATCCCATTAATTATATGTTTCTAAAATTTAAAAAAAAAACAGTATTAATTATAGCTTTCTACTTATAACCCATTAATATCCACCATCCCATAAATTATGAAATAAAAATTACAGTTGAAAGCTATATGGATACTAGAGAAAACAATATTTACTGCAATATCAGAAACTCAATGAAATAAATACTTTTGAGATTTTGTTTGCAAAATCTATAATTGAATCTATTGTCTTTTACCTGCAATTGGAAAAAAACATTATCCTTGCTGGTCTTGTAGGGAATATTTTAAAGGCCATTGTATTTTCCTCGGTAAATGTACAACTGAAAGTAGTACTTTGCAATAGAAACAAAAATAAATTTTCAGTAATTTAAATCAATTCATGAACTAAGTAGTAATAAGGCGGTCAAAACAGTGTAAGTGTAAATTTTAGACAAGTCTTTCATAAGGTAATTATACACTTGTAAAATCTACAATATATTTTCAAGTGTGTTAAATGAAGTTATTTAAAGCTTTGTACTATGCCACTTGAAGCAATGGAAAAAGAAATTAGCTTTTGGTTAATATGTAACAAGTATTTTATTGGACAGGTTAACACAACTACCTTGATTATGGCAGTATGCAGAACCTGAGTACAATTGCTTTAAAGGCTAGAAAAATTAGTCACATTGTTTTTACATAGTTTTTAAAGTATTTTACAGCTTTTTGCAATATTTTAAAATTAATTTTCAGTGTGTGTATGTATGTATGTATGTATATATATATAATTTCATTTTGGTCTATTCAATGTACTTTCTGCAATAGATAAATTTTAATTGTAATATATATTTTAAAATACAAATAACTTAAATTTGTTTTAAACTGGGTGTAGCAGAAATACCTCCCACATAATGGTAAGACATTAGTGATAATGGTGTCTTAATCTAGTTAATGTCTTACCTTTAGGTGGGAGATATTTCTGTCGCACCTTGTATCTACTAGAGTATTTTGCGTTTTTTTTTTTTTTTTTTTTTTTTTTTTTCTATATTCTCATTATAGAAAAGAAAAACATAAGAATTTCCTCTTGTATGGGCAGTCACTCATTTCTAGGCAGCTTGAAAAGCAATTTCTTTCCCTTTTGCAGGATTTATTGAAACTAACTTTTTACAAATTAAAAAAAAATTAACCTTTTATTAACTGATTTTGGTTTATGATTCTACTTGGAAACCTGAGTTTCCAACTCACCATATTAGCATTTTGTTCTTCAATTTTTCCTGAGACACTACATAAACAAGGTATCAATTTATTCAAATTATCCACAAATTATCCAAAACTCAATTTTCTTTCCCTTTATTTTTCAGGCCGTTTCCCAACTTTTAGACGGAAGAAAATATCAAAATAGTAACTGCATTAAATTAACACCACAAAAAAATCAATTGAAACAAAAAACTGCAAACTCTAATTTCTGCCCAGTGTATGGCCAAAACTTTCTATATTAGCTGACCATTCACACTGTTAAGGGTGCTGCAGTTACTAACAAATTTTATTTAAAAAGAGAAAAAAAAATGAATGAATAAACTGAATGCTCCAAAGTTTTCTTACCATGCCTCATATTGAAAATATACCTTGTTTAAAACTTTTACTGCATTGATTTTTTTTTAGTAAGAAAAGCAACAAATACTTCTATAAAAGTGGAAAATATGTGACGTCATCTTATGGCAAGAAATTTACTTGGTCATGTAATTATTTTGTGCTAAGATGTAGTCCTTATCAGCAGATAGAAATTGGTAGCAGTATTTCCACTTGTATTAACACATTTAGTTAAGATTTGTGTAATTTTAAAAAAATTATTAATGCTTTCAAGAACATTCAGCAAGGTATGTTAACAATATAATACATGGTAAAAAATGAATTCTAAAAGAAAAATAATGTATTTAATGTCAAATTTTGGATCTCCTATGTGCCTGTCTGCTTGCTTGCTTGCATGTTGATCTCTTTTTAAAACTTGGAATTAATTTTTTCAGAATGTCATTTAAAAATTTTGTGATTTATTCATCATTTGTAGATGATGTGTCGTATCTTCTGGTTTTTTAGCAAAAACATTCAGTTTAAAAATACAAAATATTTTCAAGGGAATAATTTCTGGAAATAGAAAATACAGATCTGAAAATGACGCTACAATAAGTACTGACCTGAAAATGACGCTACAATAAGTACTGACCTGAAAATGACGCTACAATAAGTACTGACCTGAAAATGACGCTACGGATGGGCACTGGCCTAAAAATGATGCTACGGATGGGTATTGACCTCAAAATGACGCTACGGATGGGCACTGACCTCAAAATGATAGTACAAATAAGTAACATTTTTTTCACTTATTTGTTTCTGTGTTTCAAAATGAGAAAATACTTATAAAAAAATAAAAAATATCTGCTTCTTTGCTTGTGTGTGTATATATATATATATATATATAAGTTAAATAAAAAGTCCAATGCTTTATCTTCCAACATTTTGCAGAGATTAATATGTCCATCAAGGGTGAGATAAATTCAATAGTTTTATCTTACCTTTCATGTGCAGATTTACCTCTGCAAAACTTTGTCTCAGGAGTTATAGTGAATAGGTAAATAAGTCCCATGAACTCTATTTCTAATTCTCTATTTTTAATATTAATCACTTTTACAAAATCTGCTTGGCTTAAATGTGTTATCCTCCAGTAATTTACTGGTTGACAGGTTTTGTTAGGCATAAACAATCTTTATTATTAATTATACATACACACACACACACACACACACACAATGCTCTTAAGAATAGCTAACTAGCTGAATCATAACATTTTCTGGATTGTGTGATTTATAACTCTGAGTTATCTAGATTGAAGCACTCTGATATGAAAAACACATTCTCTGTAGATGACAATTGACAATCAGGTGTCCCAAGGAAGTTACAAATAGAATTTATAAGATGTTGATATTATATTAAATGAATCTATCAAATGAGTGCAAATTAAGCAAAAATCCTTATGAAATTTCAGTATAAAATCTCACTTTAAAATCTAAAACCTTAACTTTCTAGATGACTTATCTTGCTACTACAATTGACTCTGACAAATAATAGTGTTTGAATTTTGTGGTGGTCCTTCTATGATAACAACAAAAACAACCTTCATTAAAACTGAGAATGAGGTATATGCACGTGAAGTAATATTAGTGAATAATGCAGAGTGCTAAAGGTTTTAATGATTCATCTCATTTGGAGCCTAATTTTGATCAGAGAACAAAAGAAAGTTGTATTTTTTAATTAACATTAGAAGTGCTTGACTAAAATATCTTAAAATGAACCTCTATATAAATTGTTGTTTTTATCAGTATGTTTTCTCTGTAATTGAAGAAATTATTCACTTGTTGAATTTACAAAATTCAATATGGAATGACTGACGAAAGGAAATTCTTAAATCTAGCAATAGCATTAGATATTTTTTTATTATTTAACTTGCTACCAGGATTAATTGATAGGAATTTATCTTTTTGGCATCCTCTCCCAAAAAAAACAAGAAAAATGTAAACTTTTTAAAATACTGTGGCTGGAAAACTGATCAGGAAAATTTTAATTACATTTAATATTCGAGATGATAGTCTATAAAGAAACTAATATTAACTTTTCTCTCTATAATGCAGAATTATTTTTTTTATATACAGTCAGAATTGGCAAATGAGAAGTTCAAAATTTCAACATACATACAAATATGCAAGTATATGCAATTTTCCAAGAAAAAAAAACTTTTTGAATTATAAAAAGAAACCTTCCACTCTTTTCTATTGCAAAATTGTGTCATTTGTTATCTCTATATGGGTTGATATAGCCATATTTTTAAAACTTGTTACTAGAAGAGGTAAATCCTCACTCTGAAATAGCAGGAGTAGTACTTAAAGATTTGTTTTAAATCTAAATTCACCTCTGAAGTTCAAAATTTATTAACATTTTTGATTAGTCAAAAATAGAAAAAAAAGAAAATTATCAAAATCTATTTTAGTACAATTTTCTTATTTTAGCTTCTTGCCACAGTATTATATTTGAAATGACTTTTGATATAAAAGCCATTAGTTTTTACCAGTCAGTCTTCTAAATTGTGCTTTTGACAAGAATAATATCATCGTTAAGTGAAACTATTTTAAATAGGTTTTAATAATTATATGAAATTATTTATGTAAGAAAACATTATTTACTAATTATATCTATCTTTAATTATGTTAGGTACCTAATAGGTATAATCTCTAAAATATCTGGTTAATGTGTTGTCCAGGGGTTGCAACTCAAGTGTTATGAAGTTGATAATTTATTAGGTTTTAAATTATTATGACAAGTTCTCTATTTTCTCTCCAAAATTTTTCCCTTAAAAATTCTATAAAATTCAAGAAACCTTCATCCCTAAAAAACATTTTTTGTTTGTTCTATTATCTAAAGAAATTTTTATTAATTACAAAGCTACTAGATGTTTTTTTAAGACCTAAGTTCAAGAAGTCAATTTCTATATTTAAAAAAAGATTTTATTTAATTAAACAACTTATTGCTTGAATTTAATGTCACTGTAATATTAAAAATGCTTATGTTTGTACAGAAAGAATTATTTTTCAATTAAAACACAATTCTCAAAACATTGCTTTTGCTTCATCGATTTTAAATTTTATTACTGCTTTGTTTGCTTATCATATGACCAATAATTTGAAGGAAATTTGTCAACCATTCTTAAATTTATTTATTGAACTCATCACAAAAAATTTTTATGTTTATTTTGGGTAGTAAGACATACTGACAACTTCATATATATTAACACCTTAAGATACATTACTGTTGAACAAATGTCCTCATCTTTGTCACATTTCAGCCACTGAACCTTTGACCTTCTTCAGGTGTTTGTTGATCTAGGTAACCTTAGGAAAATCTGAACTGAACACTTTATTTAATCTAAACAAGTTGATTGTTGTTCTTTTACTGTCCATATCTAGGGATATCTCGTCTTATTTTCTTTTTAGTACTGCTCAATTAATTTTTTGGCCTATTTCCACTAAGTACTATCTGACCCACAGATTGAAGTCACAATTACTATGATTTATTGACTCATTTTCTACAGCTTATGAACATTTTGCAGACTTCTGTTCCTAATTCTTCCACACCCCTTGTGACTTTACTGCCTTGCATGGGGTATATATCGGTGTGTGTGTATATATATATATATATATATATATATATATATATATAATAATAATAATAAAAAAAGCAGTCACCCATCTAGGTAGTGACCAGGCTTGACATTGCTTAACTTCTTTGATCATATGGGAACTAATGTTTTCAACATGATGTGGCCATAAGCCTTTGCAATTACTATGCTACCAAATTAATAAATCAATACTTTAATCCACTAGGCTATTGTTCCATGGGATAATCCCTGGGTAGGTCATACATACTTAATAAAAACAAAGCCAGCATTTAAAAAAGAACATGAGCTATCGCTAGACCAGGGCAGCAGAATAAGAACAATTTATCCCCATGGTTTAAATAAAGGGTTCAGGTCAGAATTTCCTGAAGTTTACCTGGCTCGACAAATAGCTAAAGAAGGTTGGGGGACAATGGTCAAAATGTTGTGATAATAGCATCAAATTAAATAATGATATCTCCTCATCCCAGAAATTCACACAGAATTTTATCTTTTAAAACTCAGTTTTGTTTTTTTGTTTTTTTGCTGAACAAACATCTATTAATTTGTATAATTGTATTTTGACATAAGAAAGGCTGCTAAGTATTTTGTCACATTAAGATAATTTTTAGCATTTCATTTTGTCTAATCTACTTTTAATTTAGCAGATTACACATAAAAATATACAAATGAGACAGTATTTTCTGTTTTTTTTCTTCATAAAAAAACAAAAGCAAAAATTCTATTTCAATTTTTTTGCCTGGAATAAAAATGTATCCTTTCTCATCTTAAGAAATTTACATGCATTTTTTTTATCAGATTTCAAAATATCCAGTCCAACAAATGACATTTTCAGATTTACAATTAAAACTATTTTAAAGGTTTAATTTTGGGTGAATTGCACAGTGGTAAATAAAAAAAGTTTCTTCCTTAAGAACACGTGGCACAGTGGATAAAGGCATTGGTTAGATCCAGTGACAGGACCCAAAGAGTTGTGAATTCAATACCTGGTTAAGGTGGTGGAGAACTTGGAGAGGGGGAATTAACAGGAGATAACTGATAACTAACATCCGTTAGACATGGCACATGGAAGTAGAACATTCTACCCCACTGGGCGAAATAAAGGGTTCAGTTCGACATTCCAACCACCTGAAGAAGGCCGGAGCGTACAACGGCCAAAACGTAATAAATATGGCGACAAAGATGAGGACAATAGCCCAAATAATGTAAATAGTGTACATAATAGCTCATCTCAGAAATATAGACAGATAGCATTTTTGATTGCTAGCAAAAATAGCCAACAATAGTGATTGGGGGCAGGGATTCTAGCTTAAAACTTGTTCTAACCAATAGTGTTATTGTGCTCTCTTATATCTGTAGTTTCTTTGGAAAAAAAATTTGAAGCATTATTTTTGGAGAGACCCTTGTACATTTATAGATACTCTTTAATCATCTTTAATAGACAAAGTTTGATTTATATTGAAATATTTGAGATGAGGAATTATCATTATATGCTTTGCTATTCAGATCAGCATGCTCATCTTGGGTGTTATACTCACAATGTTTCGGCTGTTGTACTCTCCAGCCTTCTTTCATTATTTATATTTGAATATTTAAGATGAGGAATTATCACTATTATATGCTCATCTTGGCTATCATGCTCACAATATTTTGGTTGTTGTATTTTACAGCCTTCTTCAGTTATGTCATACTGAAGAAGGTCAAGGACAATGGCCAAAATGTTTTTTTTATAACAACAATGATCAGCATGCTGGTCCAAATGATAAAGTATATAAAAATGAAGGGTGCTTTAATTTTATTATATACACTGTGTCATTGATTTCACTGAAAAAGCATAGATAGGGGAAACTTTTGTACAGCAAAATAGAAACTGCTAGAAAGAATAATTTGCTAGTATTATTATTGCTATAAGCTTTGCTAAAATGATAGATGAAGAGGAAAATATGGAAGACTTTTTTCTTTTATTGATATTTTTTGCAAATTGGATCTAAGTTTTGTCTTGACATTGTGTTTGTGTGCATGTCATTTTGAGCGTTTCATTCAATTTTGCTTCTGCTTTGCCCATTCTTTTAATTGTTTTCTAGCAAAACACATCTTTTGCATATTTTCTTATGTAAAAAGAGCTTTGAAAAAAAATCTACAATACTATGAAAAATATATACATCCCCAAATTATGCCCACATATTTTAATGTGTATATTGTAATGAATAACCCGAAGTGAATAAACTTAGGAAAGCTTTATTCAACTTAATACAGCTACCAAAAGAAAAGAATTAAGCTAACTTACTTATAAGCATTTCTGGAGTCTGTCCATTACACCAAACAGGGGGAGCAGATTGTGGGAATTACTTACAACATATATATTTGCAGTTTTATAATCTTATTGGAGAAAAAGCTTCTTTCTAATATCATTAATGGTCTTGACATTGATTTTAAGATCATCAGTAACAATTGTTCTATAATAAACTTTCAAACAGTTGAATTTAAAAAAAATTATAACTAAAAATAAATTCTCTTTTTTATTATGTCCTAATAAATATAATATATATATATATATATATATATATATATATATATATATATATATATATATATATATATATATAAAACCTATAACACACCAGTGTGGTGTAATGGTTAGCAAATTTATCTCATTAGATCAATTATGTTTGAATAGTGAGTTTGATCTTCATTGGGTGCTCCATTCTTTCAGCCTTGTGCCACATCTAAGTTACACTTAGTAAATCATTATTTGGGCACTTTGACATGATGTAATGGTTACCAAGTTTGTCTCACTAGATCAATTACAACTGAGTAGTGAGTTTGATCCACAATGGGTGCTCCATATTTTCAACCTTGTGCCACATCTAAGATATGCTTAGTAAATTACTATAAGACACCATGTGTCAAGAAAGAAAGAAAGAATCTGTCATTAAGTAAAGGGTTGATATGCCGTGAAACAAAAACAAACCAATCTGTTTCTGTCTTTGTAAAATTCTAGAATAAAAAAGAATTTTGATCAACAGAGTTCATTTTATGGAATTGCTAACAATAAGACTAGCTTAAAAAAATAATGAGTAATAAACCTGAAAATTTATTAGCACTTTTACTACAGGATTTGTATTTTACTTTAAAATATTTGTGCTTTCTAAACATTTCAAAAAACAAAAAGGGGAAAGATTTGTTTTTTTTTTTTTTTATGACTGGGGAGAAAAATTTATACAGTTGTTTAGTTTAATTTTTTCAGTATAAGAATAAAATACTACTTTATATGGCCTAACTGGTAAAACTTGGACCTTCATGTTTAGGATTTATTATGATTTAAAACAACAAATATTGCCAAGGAGTGAAGATAGTTTAAATAATAGCAGTGTCAATGAAAAAAAACATCCTTTTGAAAACTTCTTTTTTTTTTTTCTTTTTTTTTTTTTTTTTTTTTTTTTTTTTGTGGGCATGAAGATCCAAGTTTTCCCAAATTTTGTATTCATATAATATTGCAAAAGAGTGACAACCAACACCAACAAGCTTTAAGTATAGCTTTCTTGCAATATATCAACCAATGACTTTATAAACACAAATGTTTAACTCTGTTCTCTTTGCTTTGTCACATAAGTTACCACCACTGGTATGTGTATGCACACTCTTTCACTGTTGGCTCATTTTCTTCCTGTTGACTCCTAATCTCCAATCAACAGATTTTGCCTCTTTCATGCATGTTCTTCACTACAGCCAAACAGCGATATAGAAAATCGATGTCTATAGACGAGAGTCATGCACCCTGTCTGTCCAATCAGAATAAAAGCCTTGCCAAGTCCACAACAGCTCTCTTGTTCAACAGATCCAACAACATTAACTTGAGAGGTAACAGTCTTTCCATATTCTATACTGTTTTCTCTCATATCTTTAGGTTCTGGTCTTTGTGTGTCTCACTGGCCATCCTTAGACAGGTAATGTTAAGCAAATGACTATCTCCCTTTTAAAAAAAGAAAAAATACCAATAGATCTTTTTTCCTTCAATTCTGGCAAATAGATTCAAGATATCCCATTTTACAATCACTGAGACATTGGAGATCAGCCCTCTTTTGTTTTGTGAAATAAAACTGTATTCATTAAAGTTACTTAGATGCATAATCCCAAAGAGGTCCTTACACATTTTTTTTTGTCATTTCTTCCTATCTAAGGCCATCCTTTCAAAGTGTCAGAAGTGGCATTCTGGTGTCCTCTCTGATTTGGTCTTCCAATCTCTTAGGCAGTCTACCATGTGATCTTTTGCCAGGGAAGTTGTCTTTGTAGGATCTATACACAAAGCTTTCTTCTCTTTACATGGCCCAATCAGATTAGCTTCCTTCTTCTTGAGTTTTCATATCTAGCTTTTTCCTTATGGAAGCCATTTTGATTTTGTCTATGATATTTTTCCCAGTTATGGCTCTGAGATATTTGTTTGTGAAAACTAAGAGCCTTAAAATATGTTTTTCTCAGGCATAATTTACTATGGTAATGACCAGAGCAGCATCATAGGACAAGATTTTTGATGTAGTATGGAATGTCTTTTCTGTCCCAGATTTTTTTCCTCCAGTCTTCCAAAAGCAGTGGAGGCAGATGCCCTTCTTCACTTTATATCATCAGATGCACAAAACTCATCTCTAGAAAGAGTTTCCAAAATTTAAACAGCTTCACATTTGATAGTTTACTTTCAGTACCCATTCTTGCAAACATTTTCAAGTTCTTTTGTGGGCAGTTTTGGTTTTGGCAAAATTTTGTGAAACCAGTGCTGTATCATCAGCATGTAGTTGAAAGTTTCTCATCAAAGTGCAGGTTTGAGTGTAGACAGAATAGATCATCTATGAAAAGTTCTAGAGATATACTGGAGTTAATTTGCAACCTTATCTGACTCCGACCTCAACATGAAACCATTGTATGATGTTTCTCAGCTATAGATATTCATACAACTCTCTTTCATAATAGTCAATTCAAGTCCTGTCCCCAGCCACATATATTTCAATAACAGTTAGTATGAAAAAGGCAGAAAAGCAAGTAATTACGAATTCATGATTTTATTTTTTTTATTAATTCTCAGGAAACTTAGCAAACCTTTACAAAATTTAAAAAGAATTTAAAAATGAATAAAAACAAGTTTTTAATTTAAGGAAAAGAAATTTTAGTTCAATTTTTTGCCAATTTATTAGACCAATGTTTACTATTACTCTGCATTTTCTCACATTTCATAATGAGGAAAAAGATTCTATTAAGGGGAAAACTGATACTAAATAGTGTAAAATATTCCCTCCTTGTGATTCTTCTTTCTCTCCCTTAATGCTATTTCCCCTATGAAAAATAGGGCCACTACTTCACCTTGCTAGGTGTTGCTGCTGTACTTTTTGTAGCAAGTAAGTTCATACAAAATGGAGTTGCTCACATCCAATTTTAAATTCAGAGTTGTCTTTCTCCTAGACTGGTTGCCAACCTAGGCTATAGAGCACAACCTGTCCTGCTGCTTAACTCGTAGCTGAAGGAAGAAGGGATAGCTTTATATCCTTTCATTAAGATATTTGTGCTAAAGTGAAACAAAGACTCAGACAGAATTTAAACTCTACATGCCGATTTCACTTTGTCACAATGATTACTACACTCCACATGCATTTGCAGACTGGTACTAAATAGTATAAAATATTTCCTCTCATGAATCACTTTGCTTTGAATAATTTTCTTAAAAAATAACCTTCAATTAGTCACTGTTCTCTCTAACTCTAGTAATAATCCAACTGGCTTCCTGCTGAAATACCTTTTACTGACATTACTTAATTCATAATACAAATTCTAATAGCTTTCTGCTATAATCTCTTATACTAATTCCTTTTGTAATTTTTGATTTTGTGACTAAAAAAATAATATTAAACTGCTTACTGTACTCTTTCTAGAATTTCCAATTTATCAGAAACAGTTGTTATGATTCTGTGTCTGCCTCCTTTTTTTTTTTTAACCATTTTTGGCACTGATACTAAAATATGGGACACTTTGTATCTTGGAGAATGATCCTCAGTTCTGCACACTGACTTAGAAAAGTATAAATCTTATAAATAACCATGCAAAGAAAAATATATCAGTTTAAGGATGCAACTTAAGTGTTTTTTTTGTTTTTTTTTTTCTTACCTAAAGCTCTAGTTGGAGATTTTGAGATTTATCTGAAAATGCTAACTTGCCTGAAAATAAGCAAGAAGTTAAAATAAAATGCTGTTAATGTTTGTTTTTATTGTAAAATATGTTCAAGGTATTTTTATTTTTTATTAGCAGACTATCTTTACTCAGCTTTTGAACTGGGATCAAAGTGTAGTATCTTTTCTCTCTTCCTCTTAAAGACATGAAGGCCTGGGAATTCCAACCCTTCAGCAGCAGCAGCAGCACTACCTTCATTATTCTAAGGAGGGTGGGTCGGTTGGTTGGTGGATTTTTTATATAAAATGTTTTACTTGCTTCTTTTTTTTTTCTTTTTTTTTTTTTTCTTTTCCTTACCAATAGGCATAATCTGAATTGGAGATGGAAATAGATTAGTTTTGACCATTTGTCTCTCAGCAAATAGTCATTCATATGATAAAGTGGGGAAAAGTATAGCAGAAGTAATGTCCCATAGAATGTTGTTTTTTTATTAGGTTGGTGCAAAAATAATGTCATTTTCTCACATATGTTACTTTTATATATGATTTCTGAATTAATTCATTGATATATATAGCCATGTGCGATGCGGCCAACTGCGATGGATAACGAACCTTAATTGAAGCTGATCCTCGCAAAACCACACAAGAAGTTGCTGTTGAACTCAAGGTCGACCACTCAACAGCCATTTGCCATTTAAAGCAAATAGGGAAGTCAAAAAAGTTGGATAAATGGGTGCCGCATTAATTGAACGATAATCAAAAAAATCGTCGTTTTGAGGTGTCTTCTACACTCCTTCTGCACAACAAAAACGACCCATTTTTTGAGTGGATTGTGACGTGTGATGAGAAGTGGATCCTCTACGACAACCGGCGATGTTCGGCACAGTGGTTGGATGCCGGAGAAGCTCCACAACACTTCCCGAATCCGAAATTGCACCAAAAAAAGGTTATGGTGACTGTTTGGTGGTCTGCGGCCGGTCCCATCCATCACAGCTTCTTGAATCTGGGCGAAATGATTACGGCGGAGAAGTACTGCTGACAAATTGACAAAATGCACCAGAAGCTCCAACGTATGCGCCCGAGATTGGTCAATATGAAGGGACCAATTCTCCTCCATGACAACGCTCGCCCGCATGTTGCTCAACTGACCCTGCAGAAGCTGAACGAATTGGGCTACGAGACTCTGCCTCATCCGCCATATTCACCGGACCTCTCGCCCACCGATTATCACTTTTTCAAGCATCTCGACAACTTCCTGCGCAAAAAATGCTTCAAAAGCAGAGATGATGCTGAATTGGCCTTCAATGACTTCATCGCTTCCAGAACTCCGGATTTCTATGCTAATGGGATAAATAAACTTGTTTCTTGTTGGCAAAAATGTGTCGATTCTAATGGTTCTTATTTCGATTAATAAAGTTTATTATGAAAGGAGTTATGATCTTTTGAAGTTGAACATCCAAAAACGACATTATTTTTGCACCAACCTAATATTTTTTATCATTTCACCCTAAACAAGGCATTGAAGCCATTAAGACACAAGTGGTTACTAGAATATGAGGAAAAAAATGCTATTAAGGAGAGAGAACAATAAAAGAACAGGAATTAAGACAGAAGATAACGATTGATATTACATTTAAATTTTTGAAGATCAAACTTGACTGGAAAGCAAGAAGCCAGAAAAGTCCCACAAGAGAGCAATGTGAGAGAAGAAACTGTTAGCATAGAAATTACAGTTAAATCTAGACATTTAAACTAAAATTTTAAGATCTTGTTGCCAATATAGTACAGCACTTAAATTCATAAAGTTTAGATACCAAGGAGGAAAGTTCATCAAAATAATTACCATGAAAGTATTTATAGAAAAGGCACAGGAAAGTTATGTTACAGTGGTGAGAAAAGAACTGAAGCCAAGATGCCAGATTCTTCTTTGGATTTTATCAAGACTTTCTAAATATATAGCAGAAGCACCAGAGGTGGCAGCAATATTCAAAGCAAAGATGAAGGATAGATTTATAAATATGTAAGATAGATTCTGGTGAGTTTTTGTCATTTTAGCATTAAAAACAGTTCTTGATCCTATCAGCCTTAAATTTCATTTTGTTATAAGAAAAATGAGAAATTTCAGATCTTTTTAGGATAGTCACCCACTCCACACCATAATTTGTTCAGCCGCATTTTAATAAACTAGATAAATGATATCAAAGGTAGCGTGTAGAATCCGAACTTCCTAGATTGTTTTCTACATGAATTTGTAGAAGTATTTTATCTATATTTAATATTTTTTCTTCTTCTATGTACACTTTGTCACAAAAGAAGTGTATTTATCTGCATGTGTTCAGTTTTCTTGGGAATGTTTGTGAATTGTCAGTAGCATGATCCAAATTATATATCTACACCTCACTGTATGACAATATTCTTTTGTCGCATATCAGACATATTTTTAAAGGTTTTGTTGCAGGTCTTATAAACCAAGGGGCTTTTTATTTATAATTATTTCATTTTATATGAATCAGTTTGCTAATACTGTTATTCTGTGATATCATTTTTCATTATCTGTTATGTTGAAAAATATTAAACTTTTAAGATATTTGTAACACATGGATGGTTTTGTTCACAATCTGATTAGGCAATATCTCCATCTCCTTATCAATGCCATTATTTTTAAAATTAATCTTATAATGTGAATTATTCAATAATAGCCTACATCTAAAGTTTAAATACAACCAGAAAATACCAAACACTATTCTGAAAAAAAATTTTTTTTTAGTTAATTCCCTCAATTCCCCCTATGCACAAAAATGTTTTTCTTAAATAACAAATCCATAATATTTTCATTTTACAGAAATAATTGGCATTTCTATAAAGACACACCTATGCAAGAAATAGGAAATCAATTTATGGTAAATCTACTCGTGTAGTTGGATCAAGAAATAGAGGATCAATTTACAATGAATCTACTTGCATAGAAGGCTCGATTTACAATGAATTTACATAGCAAATTGAAACCTGATATAAAATTTAGAAAAAAATTAATATCCATGATTTGTGGTGCTTAAATGATAGTAATAGAAAAAAAAATTACTAAAGTTTCTTGGAATGGTGCATTTCTGTTGTAACACCAAATAATTTATAGTTATGAAATAACCGAATACAAGGTTGGTATAGATGGAATAAAATTCCAGTAACCAAAAACACATTTTTAATATATAATATATATATATTTTAAAAAATATTTTTAAAAAAAAGGTGCTCAGTACAAAGTAGAGCAAATAATATTTATTTAAAAATTATAACATAAGTATGTTATAACATCATATACATTTAAACAAATATTTGTTATGAAATGATTAATGTTTTTTTTTTTGTGTTTATGAAGGATTGTTTTTCTTAAATAAATAGTATCTTATTTAGATTAAAATAATTATTCACAAACTTTAATATTGTACTTTATTTTCACTTAGTATTCATTTGAAGGTTGATCCTAGTTCAGATGACTTCAGACTGTAATTATCCAAAGAGTAAAATAGCATTTACTTTCCTAGAGTCACCTTTGAATAAAAAAAAAAAAAAAAATGTCCATATCTATCAGTATTTTTACCATCTCATCCTGAATTTGTCACAAAACTAAGAAGATGTAACAAATAAATTAGTGATTCTTTCAATAGAATATGGTTTATGTGGGGAAAAGTTTTACTTATGATTGTATCATTTTATTGTCTTAAAATTAATATTTTCCCATTTTAAATTCTGTATTTCATTGTGATTAATTTAAGGATCATCCCATATATGCCATGTTTTTTCTTAATTTTTACAATGAAGACTGCACACAGAATATAGAAAATTGATTTTCTCAAAAATCACTGTAAAAACAAAGCCAATTCAAATTCTAGTCCTAATCACTAATTTTATGTATTACATTAATGCTTGAGAAAGACACGAATCTAATTTTTCTTGCAGCCTTGTGCATTAATTTTCATCTTGGTCATGATTTTGTCACTGTCATGTTATAGTGGTTAGTACAGAAATGGAAAAATGAAAAAACGAGTACATGTTTTTCACAAATGTCCAATATTCATTCATTTGAATTTGCTCTGATATGGACACAAAATTGAGATTGGCATCAGATTTGAAAATTTGTCATTATTTGTCTTTAACCATTTCAGATTTGGTGTTTTCGGAGTCCATCATCTAAAACTGTCACCCCCCACACACACACAAATTCACTTTAGCTGTTTTTTTTATTGATTAATTTTGTATTAAAGAAAGCTCTAAGATTTCTATACAAACAAGAACCAATAAAATGCATCTTATCACTAACAAATAAAGCTAGAGTTTTGATTTAAAAGGAAATTGATCAACAATTAAAATCTCTTGGAAAATTAAAACAATAAAACAATAATAAACTAGATAAATAAAAAATTTAACAATTAAAATATCTTGGAAAATATTATTTTTTTTTTTTTTTAGATGTTGAAACTAATTTCTTTTCAAGAGAAAAGGATCCGAATGCATAACTACTTTTTTTTTTTTTTTTTAATTTCCAGGTATTTAATTTCTCCTGGTCCTTGTTTTTATTTTATTTATTTTTTTCATTGTCAGTTTGTGCTGTTTTCTATCTGCAGGCGCCAGATCCAGTGAGGACCTTTTGAACTGTGAACCTATCTGTAAGGACAATGCCTGCCATTTGGGAGGTATGCTTTAATGTTTGTAGAGTGTACACAGTGTCCATATCAAGCTTTCCTTTCCTCTATTCATCTCTTGATTTAGTCACAGGTCAGGCGAACACAATGCTTCACTTTCTTTAGTCTTCACAAAATATAACTTAATTTTATCTAATTATATTAACTGAACTCAATTGATATAACATAAAAGACCATGAAAGGATAATTTTGTTTAAAAACAAATCTCCCATATAAGTATTATATAGCTCAGGGTAATTCAAAATGACTTATTTGATGGCATGAAAGACGCATAGGCATATTAAAGGCACCCTCATTTCAGTCGGGGATATTCAGGAAAAAAAGGTGGGGGTTTAGTGTGTAGTATGTGATTCATGCCAGAAAATACCAAAGGTCTGAATCAAATTTAATGTCAATATCGAGTCTTTGTTCTAAGAAGAGTTGATCTGTGGTGACATTTTCTTGGCTCACCTGAAGTAGCATCAGCAGAGCCAGGTGCATCAGTGGGTTAACTTGGAAGGTGACCTCAAAGTTGCCATGTGCAGCATTGTGCCTCACAGGATATCAGTGGTTGGCCCCAATATGCAAACCAGGTAGTTACCTAAGCTGAGCTAATTATAGTCTATGGTAGCAAGCATCAGAGATAAAATTAGTTTATGGGAAGCCTTAACTTCACATATATATAGTGCAGGGAGATTTTGTTTTAGCCATTTTTATTTTTTTAAGTATATTTTATGTCATCAAATAGTGTAATTATCCTCAAAAATATTCTGCAGGACTACCTTATTAACCGTCCCTTCTACAACAAATGATCTGCACTGAAGAAAATTTATATTTAAATTTTGTAGTTATTGACATTTGGAAAGACTTTCATGAAAGTAGGTTTCAAAAATAATATCCGATAATGCATTTCACCTGTATTATTTTTTTAAACATATTTTCATGAACGTTTTTCCAAATGTCAATAACTTATAACTGTGTCAGGATTACATACCCAAATTTATTATATAAGTTATGTAGGCTTAAATTTATTTTAGTAAAGATAGTCTTTATTTAACTCACTAATGAGAAACTATTTCTTTGTGCTTTTTATTGGCTTATGGCCATATCATAACACCAGTTCTTATATGACCACTAGTTAAGTAACTTTGATTCTGGATGGGTGACCACTTGAGAATAGCAAGTGCTGTAGGCTTGGTTGCTGTTGGTATAATGGATAATAGCTTGGAATTGTTAATCAGAGAGCCCCCCCCCGTTATATTCACTTATGCACAAATACTCTTGGAAGATGTATGAATCCACCTCCCCCAAACTATGGGTTAATTAGTAGGGCTTGTATCCATAAATAATTATCTTCCAAAATTCTTAAAATTTAAAAATATTTTCTGGCTTTGAATAACCTGCAAAGGGTTGATAAATCATAAAAAACAAATCCCTCAATCTGCTTTTTATATGGAAGTAGTTATTAAAGATCAATGGGGACATAGTTAAGATAGATATACCCAATCATCCTACTGCCTAGTTCAAAAATCAAGGTTTGTTTTATTTCCCTGGGTTCAAACACCAACCACTGGTACTGGCATTGGTTTCCACTGTGTATGATACTGCAAATCTTTTTTTTACATTTCAAATCCGTCTTGTAAATTTATTCATTTCTGACAGAAAGAGAGAAATTGAATTCTTGGTAATAAGAATGTATCAAGACAATTTTTGATATCGGAGAACTGAAATGACATGTGGAATGCTGGGTTTTATAATCATAGATAAAATGGTTATATATATATATATATATATATATATAATATATATATATATATATATAAAAGTGTATAGCATCCTAAGGATGAAGAGATATTGTGAAAAGTGGGTGTTGAACAATGAAACAACTTCTTTTGCAGTTTTGACTCTAACCCAAAAATAAGAGAAAAAAAAAATCAGCCATGTTTTTCAAATGTTAACCTGTTGTTCAGCAAAATATGTTTATGCCTTCTTTACTCATGTCTAAACTTTTAATAGCTTTTTTGATTGATTGAGGTTTTTAAAAAAAAATCTGATAAAAATATTATTACTTGTTAAAATATTCATTTACAAGATGTACACAAAATGTGTGCATACCATGCTGTCATTGAGGTTAGTTTTCTTTTAATCATTAAGAATAACAAATTTAACCCTATTTTCATTAATATGGACATAAATATCAAAACTTGATCAACCGGTTTCTTGGGTTGTTAACTATTTGATGAATATATCTGTTGAACCACCTTTTGAAATTTTTATGCTCCTAAGATTTTTTTTTTTTTTTTTCATTAATAAGGTTTATAATCCTGTGCTTAAACCTTTGTTTTTAAAAATCAAATCCTAAATTTGTGGAACAACAAAACTTTCTTTACAGGGCTTATACAAAGAACTGAGTTCAGCTTTACCATGTCCATGTATCTATATTGTATAGGAAAAGAAGTTACTACTGTGCATTAATTTTTCTGACTGATTTGGAGAAACATGTTTGATAGAGATTTACTGCTGCTGTTGACTTAATCATTTGTACAAAAGTCAAATGGTAAATTTAAATCTGTTGCCATGAGTTGTTTTCAAGTGATTGAGACAGAATGAAAAGCAGCTGTGTGCGGATTTGTATAGAAGTGTCCAGTATGTTAATTGTGTGTGATTTATATATTTTACTTTTGAAGAAACAAGACTCTTCATATCATCTTTTTTTTTTTTTTTTTGCAGTTCACATATTTTCTGATTAAGTTTTTGAGTAACAAACTAAAACCCAAGAATGATCATAGAATTTATTTTTATTTTTTTTTTGCCTTGCCAACTTTTGTTCATTTGGTTATTTTTATAATTACATGAATGTGAAAAATTTGCTCACCATTTCTATGGCTTTGAACTCTTATCTATCTTTTTCACTAAAATGGTTGTTATCCTTCTGTTTGAATAACAGCAGTTAGTTATGATTCTTAATGGTTACAGTAAGACACACAAAAATTCTTTAAAGCAGGATGGTTCTCAACCTGGAGGGAACTTCCATAACCCCCCCCCGTATCTTTTACTTGTTTTTTATTTACAGAATTTGGAGCACATAATGAGTGTCACAAAAAAACTCTTATAAAAATAATCCATGTAAGTGTCTATGTACTAATATGGCAAAGAATGAAGATTTTCAATAATATATGTATATTATTTGAATTGCACCATTTGAGTTGGACAATCTTGGAAAGGTGGAGAATGACATTTTGACTTCTGATGAAAAGGGTAAAAATAGAACAAGAACCACTGCTTTAAAGAGTCAAAACAACAAACATGTTTAAAATGTATTTGTCAGCATAACAATTAAATTTATCCCTGGTATCCTATGACTCTTATAAAAACTCAGCTTGAAATAGACCTATCACTTATTGTGAAAACCTTGTGAGCTTTTGTTCAAGCTTTGACCTTAAGCAAATTTTTCACAAGACGAAATATATTCATTTATATGCGATTAACAATTGGTACAATATTTTCTTTTGCAAATGGGATTACCAGAAGAGCCAGACAAAACATTTTTTTTACTATCTTTCACTCTTGCATTTGAATGAATTTATTTATTTGTATTCTATCAGATATTTGTATATGGATTTGAAAGAAATACTGTATATTCCAGTATATAAATGAACTTTCTAAGCATAAAACAAGAGTTTTATAAGTTCATTTAGACAATCAATCTAAATTTGTTTTATTTTCACAAGATGGGTGTGGTCAGTTTATCTGGCCAAAATCTGAATGAAGCATGAAATTTTAGGGATCTACTTGCATATACAATATTCTTAATTTGAATACAAATTTTACCTACTGAGATTTAAACACTTCATAAACATATATTTAGATTAGTTCTTTTCAAGTATTTGGAGATGTGTGTGTGTATATATATATATATATATATAATGTTGTATCTCAAAAAACGTATATGTAATTTGAATGATTATACAGTTAGTCTTTATTAAAATAAGCTTAATTTCCAAAATTTAATAGAATCTACAGACAGGTTTTGATATTTTTCTTCTAATAGGTTAAATCTGAAAAATGAGTTATCAGCTGTTAAAGTGTGCAGACTTTTTGGGGGACACCCTGTTTATACAAACCCCAGATATCAAACAAAAATAAATTCTACATATGTATATTGAAACCTTACATGGTTTAAAATATTATGATAATCTGAATTTACCTTCTGCCATCTCACGAAGAAAAGAGATTGTGTGGGTATTTGAATAGTGTTAGTCACTTTTCTTTTTGTAAATAATCTTGTTATACAAGCTATAAAATATTCTGCTTCTATTCCTGTTCATTTACTGAACAGGATCATTAGGCACCAACCTATCTTTGTGGATATTGAAGATGAGACTTTCAGTTTTATGTACACTGACTTTTGGGCAGGTATCCAGTTTAGCTAAATTGTCTAGATCAAGGGTGGGCAAACTTTTTGAAAGTGTGCTAAAACCGGCCAAATCTCTGGCACAAATTTTTTCCATGTGCCAACAAAAATCTTTTGAGAACATATTATTTGATTTCTTGGTATGGGAAGAACTTTTTTAAATAAAAAAAAAATCACTCCAGAACAGTAAAGACATGCTATTGTAAGAAACTATGTAAATCATGTAAAACTGACTGAATGAAAAAAAATGTGACAGGTTTTTATGAAAAAGTTTTTTGTGATATTTTTTATTAGCCTGTAAGTATAAATGTAACTGCTATACATAGTCACACAATTTAAAGTCACTATTAACTATTATTAGCAGCAACACAAAAAATTTAATATTTTTTTTTTTTTTGATTAATCAATCATTTTTTTACAGTTATACATTTTTATGACTTAAAAATAATCCTTTTTTGACTTTAAATCCCTTATAAAGGATGTATAAAAAAACAAAATATATTTATTTACCTTCAAAACTACATTTAAACATCCCTGAACCTTTGTCACTTTCAAAAGAAAACATCAGATAAAACTAGAGGCAGAAATCTTGTTGCCTCTTTTTATATATTATCAGTAGGACTTCTGCTGTTGCATCACTGATGACAGAGATTTTATATCAAGTTTATATTTAATAACCTTGAGATATATGCATGCACTACTATTTTCATCTATCAGGCTATGAGACTTAACAAAGTTCATCATTGAGAACAAAAATTCACAAGCATATGTAAGTTAAAACATGGATAGTAATGCTGTTGCAAGGTTTTTTAAAAGGACAAAATTTTCTGGAATGGTATTCCAAGTCCTTAATACTTTTTCTGCATTTCTTTTTGATACTCCCATCTCTAATCATGCTTTTCAATATTTTCCAAGTCATCTCTAAGGTCAACAAATTTCTGCTTCCAAATTGAGCTACACCGAAATTCAGTCAACTGCATTTCAAAATCATCCTTGTCTATCCATGAAAACATTTGCAAGTTTAGTTCATCCATAGTTGATACTGTATGGAAACTTAATGAATTTTGTTGTCTCTTCCACTTCTCTGAAGTTGATTCAATGATGTTTACAAACAGCTTTTGAAGAACTGGTGGTCTGTTCTGCCATCTTTTGAAAGATCATTGATATACCTATTTAGGTTTAGGAAGTATCTAAATTTCTCACTATCTACATCCCTCTTAAAAATCTTCTAGTTTCATTTGAAAAGCCTTTATGTAACCAAACATAACATCAAGAGCTCTGTAATTTAATATTCAAGTCATTTAAATGTTCACAAAAATCTGCAAAAAATATCAGTTTACAAACCCACATGATGTCAGATAATTCTTGGTAAGACACATGTTGGTCATTCAAAAAGAGCTTTATCTCATCTAAGCATTCAACAAATCATTTCAGAACCAAACCTCAGCTAAGCTAACAAACATTGCTGTACATTTTTAGTCCTTTATATACAAATTCTACTTCATTTAATAAAATTTTAAATTGTCTTTTATTTAAAGCCCGAACAGAAATGTAATTAACAATCTTGGTAACTGTTTGCATCACTTCCTGAAGTTCCTTTAGGCTAGCTTTAGCACACAAAGCCTCCTGTATGATGCAATGAAAACCTATCGGTGGATGACCAATATCTTTTGCAAACAGATTTATAAATCCTGCCTTCTCACTAGTCATGCTGGGGGCACCATCTGTTGTGGCAGATACTACTTTTGAAATATGAATTTGTCGAGTAGATAAGTTGTTCACAATTGCTTTACATATTTCAGCCCTGGTAGTGTTACAAGGGAAACCATCTCTTCACATACTTCATCACTTCTACAAAATAAAGAAAATATGGGTAGCTCAGCTGATGATGTAATGTCCATACTTTCATCAACACAAATAGAAAAAAATCTTACATGAAGACAAATCTTTTGTCAGTTGTTCAGATGTATTCCTTTCCAACTTAAGTATCCTATCCTTAACTGTTTTCCTGCTCACAGACAAATCTTTAATGTGTTGAATAATCTTTTCCTTTTCTGAAAAATTGACAGAAAGGGAAGGTGCACATTCTATCCAAGTGCTTTAATATACTCCCCATCACAGAGTGGCTTTCCATATTGGGCAATAAGTTGAAACTGGGATTACCTGAAATAAAGTTCATAAAAGTATCAGCATGTTTTTTTTTTTTTTTTGTCTTGCTCAATTCACAAGAAATTAATTCTCTTAGTTCCTCCTCAGTTTTATTGCTTAAGTTCTTATAAACACTTTCAAAATGTCTATTTACAGAAGAAGTCCTATAAACGATTATTTCAGAACAGAAAACACTTTGTTTTTCTTAATCATGCCAAATTTTTCAGTCTAGTACTCTTTAAATTCTCTATCCTCTTCGATTGAATGACATCATTTCTTAGACAAGAAAGAATAAAAGTAAGTCAAAAAGGGAGTCTAGGGAATAAGTTTCACATACCAGAAACAAGTCATCGGTGTGCCATGTTTGGCATGCATGCCAAGCTTTTCCCACGCCTGGTTTAGATAAATTTCCATTGAGAAACTAACATTGTTGCTTTAATCTCTATCATACTGTTGGTGATATTTTTCAAAACCTTCTTCACTGAAAAAAAAATCACCACAGATAGAAGGTTCATCCCTTGAATTTAACGTCAGTAAGAAGGCATTGGAATATATTTGCTATATTTAGAAAATAAAGTCTTATAATATGTTTATAAATTCAATGGAAACAGAGGCTTTGGTTGCAAATGGAAAATGTAAAGTTATTTGTATTATGCTCATCTGCTAGGATGTCTAGTAGCTAATCCCTGTTGCAGGCACCTACTCACACACATTAATTTTTCTTCAATATCCACAGGGGTAACTTGGAGTTTATACAGCAACTATGCTGAGCAGACCTTAGTTACAGTTTCTAGAAGAGAGTGTATAATCAGTTGTTTTTGCCTTTTTTTTTAACAAGGCCAGTTATGCTCAAACCCTTGGTCACAATCCATTGATGGCTTTCAAACAGTTCCATCTGCCCAGTTTCATTCACAAGACTTGGGGTCAACCTGTGGTGTGCTTTTCAGGCAATCCCAACAGTCACATACTGGGAGTGTCTCCCCAGACTGATCTTATCAAGAAGTCACCTTCTTGACAAACTGACCATGGTTTGCTTTGAACCTGGGTTTTATGGTCTCTGAACACAAATGTCTACTCACTCCGCCATGCACTCACAAATCTGCTACAATGGTTAGTAGCTAATAACAGTTGCAGGCAACTACTCACACATTAGTATTTCTTCAACATCCTCAGAGCCAACCTGCAGTTTTTACCGTAACTATGATGAGCAGACCTTAGTTACAGTTTCTCGAAGAGAGTGCATAATCAGGTTTTTTTTGTTTTTTGGGGGGGGTGGTAACAAGGCCAGTACACTGAAGCCTTTGGTCCCAATCCATTGATAGCTTTCAAACAGTTTCATCTAACCAGTTTCATTCACAAGACCTGGGGTCAGCCTGGGGTGTGGTTTTCAGGTACTTCCCAACACCCATACTGGGATTGTCATCTTTTTTGTTTTGTGTAATGCAAAAAAAAAATATGAAGGTTTATAGAAATGAAGTCTTAGTAATTTTTTGTAAATATTCTAAGAAATGAACTGCAGGAACTGAATATAATGTTTGTCTTTAAACTGCTTTACTGTAGAAATATATTGTTTGTCACTTGTAAGGTTGCAACAATGATTACTTAGCTCTCTTGAGGTATCTCGTTATAGTGTAATTTGTGAAGTAGGTCTTACCTCACTGAAAGCAATCACTGCAACAATGAGTGTTGAATAAACAATATAAGAACACTGCAAAATAAAATTTGAATTAAAATATAAAATTACATGGATAATCCTCTCCTGAATAGATGAGCCGTTTTAAACAGCATTTTCTAAATTTTTTGTAAACTGGAGCTGACAGGAATATTGTTAATATTATTTCTTTTATTTTAATTTCTGTTAATTTTTAGCACTCCCACATTGTCATTTCATAACTACTAGTAAACAACATAAAATGGTAAGGGTGGAGGAGTCTCCAGTGAGACTTGCTCATATCCACTATCCTCAGAAGCTTGTCTTTCCAGGGCAGTTGCCTTATTGATTATATTATGAATACTAACTGGTGATATTATGATAAAAAGCAACTGTAATTAAGATGAAAGAAATACTAGATAAAAATTAATAATAACTGACAATGTTTCATCTCAAAAATTTAAATATGACAAGATTGTTACAAAGCTGTAAGTTTGTATATGAAGAACTGATGTCTCTATCCTATTTTTTTATTAGTAATGAAAAAATATTAGTCTAATATTGTGAACATTAAATGTTAGATATTTGAATCTAGCTTTTTTCATATTGGCAGAAGGTAAACAAATAATAATTGTATATAATCTACACCTTTTGTACAGTTACATATAATCTTTATAATACTTCTTCATTTCCTCTCCTCCTGGATGTGCAGGTGGTGTAATGGATAGTAATAGATAGGAATGAGAAATTAGAGTTTGAATTTTAGTCAAGTTTGTTACATTTACTTACATAGAAATACCCTTGGGAAAGGTATGATTCAATCTCCTCTCCCCAGCTATGGGTTAATTAGTAGAATTTGTATCTAGAAAAATCATTATTTCCAAAAGATTGTTAATGCAATACAAAAAAACAATTTCTTACAATCTAAAATATGTTTTGGCTTTAAATAACCCAATAAGAGTTGATAAGTTGTAAAAAAACAAAACAAAAATCACCAATCCTTTCCTTCTTTCAGATATCAACAATTCTCAAAATTTGTCTGTTTAAAGATCTTACATATTTATCAATATTGGAAAATAAATGCCAAAATGTGTTTGAATATTTTTTTGTTGTCTTTCCCAATTATTTCAGTGAGAAAATGATTTGCATTATCAAATAAAATATATATTTTCTTTTGTTTTATTTTCTTTTTTTTTTAATGTTTTCTCGACATATTGCATTATCCAATAATTTCTGCTGAGGAATATTTGAGTTTCCCAGCAAAAATTTAATCAAAGTATAATGAACATACAAAGCAACCTAAAAAAAAAAAAAAAAATTCCTGAATTTTAGTGCGATTTTATCTTGAAACTAAATTGTATTGTTTACTGTAAAACTTTTTTATCAGCCATATTTACAAAGAATCAAAAGATCCACTTTTATTCAATAAAAGCTTTTAATAAATTTAACTAAAATTTGCTTCCTAATAAATCACTGAATATTTTGTTCAATTACTTCTTTCTCTTGATTAAATATTTAGTTGCTAAATTCTCAATAAATTTGAAATGTTTCTCTTTGTAAATGTAATTTCTAAAACAACTAAACTCTGTTTTTCTTTTGTCAATCAGGAAGAATCCATGACTATGATGATGGCTTCAGAGGTTCATCTTCAAACATTGCTGGTAGGATCTCTCCTGGCAGTGAGCTACTCACATTGGAGCAGTTTTTGCGCGAGTCCAGTAGTCCTTCACCGCCAACTTTGAGAGTAAGTCATCAAGTACTTTCTTACATTTTTCTCCTCAGAAAGTAGCAGTTTGTAATGTAGAATTTGACTGAAATAGGTAGAAAAAATAGTGGCAGGCAGAGATTGCTTTTTTTAAGTGTATATGAATTGTCTTGCATTTTAGGTTTGTCTGTCCTCTGCGAAGGCAAAACAAATTTTTTTTTTTTTTTAATCATTTCACTCCATGCAAGGCAGTAAAGTCACTAAGTTTGCTGTGTGAAAGAATAAGAAAAAAGAGAAACATTATTAAGTAGCATGTTTATAAGGAAAGGCTAATCTTAAGTTTATCCAGAAAGGCTAATCTTATATATTTTCATCTTAACCCTATTAGCCCTTAATAGATTTTAATTGTTAAACTCCTGAAGACCTGATCAAATTGTTTAAAAATCTGCACATCTGATATTAATGCAATTCAATTGATATATCTCAAAAACCGTTAGGCTTACGGCCATATCATGTTGAAACACTCGTTCTCATACAATAACTGAAGTTAAGCAATGTCAAATTTGGTCAGTACCTAGATGGGTGACCACTTGGGAATACCAGGTGCTGTAAGCTTGGATGTGCAGATGGCATAATGGATAATGGTTCAGAATTGGAAATCAAAGAACCAAGTTCCAATTCCAGTTGGGTTCATTATATTCATTTCGTATGACACATAACTTTCACATAATTAATAACTTTTCTTCTGGGAAAGTTATGAATTCACTTTTTCTCCCCCTATCTATGGGTTAATTAGTAGGACTTATATCAGTAAATCCTTATTATCTAAAAACAAAAATATTCTTACAATCTAAAAATATTTTCTGGCTTTAAATAACCTGAAAAGGGTTGATAAACAGCAAAAAAAACAAAAAAAAAACAAATTGATCAGTTGAAAACCATTAAAAATCAAGTATTACAAGTTGATTTTTATATGAAAGTAAATTGATTTCTTTTTCAAATTCAGCCTCCTTGGTATTACTGGTAATAAGATATGATTTTTTAAATCTGCAGCTTGTAGATTTCAAGCACCTCCAGTTGATCATGTGACGAGTATTCCCAGATTGCTGGTGCATACAGGCACTTCCTGGACTATAAACATATGAAACTTTGCAAGTATATTTGGGTGCTTCTGAACCTAGAGGGTTAATAAAATTACTTGTGAAAAGCAATTTTATTGATCATTTTCTCTCTGCCTCTTGAGAAACAGCAGTTTGAAAAGTGGATATCCACTTAATTCATGTCATGAGATAATGACTATATGTAGATCTTTTTAGTATCCTTTGTAGATTATTCAAAATCCTCAGCGGAAACCAAATAAGTAAAAGAAAGTATAGCCTTTCTCTTTGTGACTTCAAGCATCATTAGCTAAATAGTGTCTAAATTTATACATGGCTTAGCACTAACTGGCTTTTCACTTTTGCTTATCACTTGCCTTGATAAAATCAAATGACAAAACGTGTCAGCAAGGACTATTTTCTGATTGTTTATTTTATTCAATTTGTCTTCTCTACAGATTTAACACACACACTTTAACTTTAACACACACACACACACACACACACACATATATATATATATATACACGTTCAGTTCCTTTCACCTTTCTTGGCAGTTCTATTATCTCAATGTGGGATATTTAATGACAGAAGTGATAAAAGCAAAATGAAAAAGAAACTTAATGAAATTGGCTAAATTATATAGCCAAAATACATATTTTATAAAAAAAATAAAACAATTTTACTTTCAGTATCATCTCTTCATGTGCATGTATAGTTGCATCAATGTAAACATAATTTTAGTCCAATAAATTTTTAAATGATGAAATTTAAATGATGCTATTTTGTCATAGATTCCCTTAAAAGTTTTCTTCAGCTATAAAAGTTTATATATACATTTCCCCCCCCTATATATATATATATATATATATATATATATATATTATAATTATTTTTAAAAAATATGATTCCATTACTACATAAAAGTTCTCATGTTTCAAAAACAGGAGCTCAATAACTCTCTGTTGCGGAAACAGACTAGATGATATACGTCTAATGAATGTCATCATTCACTTTAAAATAGACACCCCCGACCCTACCTTGACTTGACCTCTTTCCGTAAGTAACTAATATGTTGACACAATATGTTAACTCTTACACCCCTTATTGAAATAATTGCTTCAGCCGTTTCCATAGTAATTATAATTACAAATGAATATGATTATAAAGATCCATAAATTTCAAGATTACTTATTCAAAAAAAAAATTCACTTGAAGAAGAAACAGAGCTTGATACTTTAATTCAATTTAAGTTTTATAATTAAATTGAAGTTTTTTTGAAACATGAGAACTCTTATATAACGATGGAATCATATTTTTAAAAAATAATTATAATTTAGGCTTTACTTATGTATTGAGCACTGTTTTTTAAAAATAAAAAAAATACTAAAGAACTTTGGATTATTAACCTAATATGTTCTTTCCTATTTTTCTATATATTTACACACACACACACATATATATATATATATATATATATATATATATATATATATATATATATATATAACAGCAGACAATATAAGTTTCATAAAGGTGTATAGGTGCATCCACATTATTGCAAGATCTGGTCTGGTGCTCCTGCTGCACATCTCGAGCTTCTTGACATAATCTAAAATAGGATCTGTAATGTGGTTCATCCTGACCAGCCATTACCATCTTGACTTCAGTCACTTTCTCACTGATTTGACCTGGCTCTCCTGTTTTTTTCTACAAATATTTTCATGGCGATTGCTCTGACTAGTTTTTTTACTTGGTGTCCCAACTACATGAATTTAAGCATGCGATTAGATTGACAACAAGGTCCTAACATTTTACTGTTGAACTAATTAGATGCAAGTGCCATTTCTACTCCAACAGTTTCTTTTCTCACCCTTCCCACCTGTGGAACTCCCTTCCATTTCCTTACTTCCATGATAACTACAATCTTCAAAAATTTAAATGCAACATCAATTGCCATCTTCTATGTTTTTGACCCCTGTTCATTTTTCTGTCCTGTCCTAAATCCTCCCTATTCTCAGTCTTGTCTTTCACTTTCACTCCCTATAACCCCTGCATATTACCGTCTTGCTTGGGTGAAATGATAAAAAATTATTAAACTTAATTCAAGAAAATTACAATTTAATTTTTTCCCAGTTCATTATAATTTTGTATTTTTCATTTTGTCTTTTCTAGAAGAAATCAACAGACAAGAAAATAAATGAGATGACATTTTCTTCCCAAAATGAACAGATGAAAAGAAACAAAACTCCTGATGGCTGCACAGGTCCAAGGCCAGTAAATATGGTTGCTGGTCAAGACCACCTCCACCCTGGGTACAATCAGAACAATAGAACTCATTCCAACTCTCCACAACATCCAGTGCGAGCTGAGGCTCCTTCAAATCCCAACATGAACAATTACCAAGAATTAAATTTATCAAAAGTCTCTCGAATCTCATCTGGAAGTGGAGACAGTACAACGGATGGCAAAACTGATGGCTCTGAATCTCACTACTCGTCCGTCCCGCCATCGGCCTATCGTGAAAATATGCTAAAGACGTCAACCCCAAAGACACGATTGCCCTACCATCAAGAGAACACCTACTCGAGGGAACACCATTGTCAAGGGGATAATCTCTATCCTGAGCGCTCCTCTTCTCGGAATTCTACATCTCATGAGCCGTCTTACATGCTACTTAGGTCAGCCAAATCCAATAGCCGACCAGCAGCATCTACTGATGTGTCTGGCCGGTTATCCACTGTCAGTTCTGACCAGTCCTCCTATGTTTCTGCCTCCCATGAAAAGTCTTTCGCTAGTGACAGTTGGCATAATCACCAAGACAAGTCACAAATGCACCATAGTCAATCTGGCTCAATTGAGCGACCCTCATCTATGCATTTTAACAATCAGTATCCCCAGGGGTCGGCATCTCGACCAATGGGATCAGCTTCCCCTTTTCCCCAAAAGTCTCGAGACACTTGTTCACCCAGCCTCTATAGAACAGACCCTAATCTTTCCAAAAGTGAACTATCCCTTAGCAAAACCAACTCTCGTTCCCCAGATAATTCTGTAACTGGAAACCAGAACTTTTCTGACTATCACTTGACGCACGTTGACAAGCCCATGTCTGCTAGCAGCATTTTAGAAATCCGTGATACTGATGACAATTACCCTTACCGACCACACCCAAAGGGACCACCCCCTGTTCCACCACCTAAACCCCTCAGTAGAGACCCCAATAGTTACATACCGAATACCAGCCTTGCAGCCTCTAACAGCAACAGCACATCCCCTCAGGATGCTCACCGGATGCTCCCCACATCCTCCTCCACATCTTCAATGTTACAATCTCAGAGTGGACATTCTCGAAACTCCCAGAGCTTACCCCCCAGCCACACAAACACCGGGATGAAGAATGCTCCAACGGCCAGAATTTCACCCCAGACCAAGACGTCCATGAAACCGCAGACAGCCGCTAAGCCTGTTAGCAGCAGCAGCAATAACAGCAGTGCCAGTAACAACAAGACCAATGATGAGCCTAAGGACTCAAAAACCAATTCTGTGTGGTACGAGTATGGTTGTGTATAGACCAAGTCTTCTCTTTATTGTATATATAATTATTTACTACTGCCACTTCTGTCATGCTGCTGAGGTCTTTTGTCTCTTGTCTTTTCCTGTCGTTTTTTTTTTTTTTTTTTCTACATTCCATAATTCTTTACAACTGCTGTGCACACTCCTAAAAGTTTAACTTTTTGTTTTTTGTCATTGTTGTTTTGTGTGTCTACCTTTCTTTTGCTTTTTCTTTCTCAGTGAGTTCGTTTTTGTTTTCTTTCCCGTGTTCATTTGAGTAAAAAAAAAAAAAAAAAATTCAAAAATTAATTTAGATTTTTTGTAACTTTTAAGAATTTTAAATATTTTTGATTTGAAACTAACATTCTCATTTTTGTGTCATTCCAATTAGAATACTCTACAATCATTTTTGGTTTACATGGCATGGGATCATTTTTTTCTCTTCTCTTTGTTCTTTTGCTCCTTCTCTTTGTTCTTTTTTCTCTTTCCTTTTGTTCTTTTTTCTCTTTCCTTTTGTTCTTTTTTCTCTTTCCTTTTGTTCTTTTGTTCCTCTTTCCCCTTGTTCCCCTTGTTCCTCTTTCCCCTTATTCCCCTTGTTCCTCTTTCCCCTTATTCCCCTTGTTCCCCTTGTTCCTCTTTCCCCTTATTCCCCTTGTTCCCCTTGTTCCTCTTTCCCCTTGTTCCCCTTGTTCCTCTTTCCCCTTGTTCCCCTTGTTCCTCTTTCCCCTTGTTCCTCTTTCCCCTTGTTCCTCTTTCCTCTTGTTTCTTTTCCTCTTTCCTCTTGTTTCTTTTCCCCTGTCATCTATTTTTTTAAAAAGTTTCACAGCATCTATATCAGGAAAGTTATCTCAAGTTGCTTTCAGTTAAAATGGTATTTAGCTATGTCTTTACTTTTATTTTTCTATTAGAATTTTAACAAAGATTTGAATAGAAGAAAATAGACAAATTCATTAAGAAAGACCTCTTCATTTAAATATTTCCCAATTATATTACAGTGGAAAATCATCTTTCCAAGCCTTTTGGTTAAGATCAATGTGAGCTGCTGCCTTTATATACCCAATAAAATATAGAAACTTTCTAATGAAATGCCTTCTTGTATTTAGATAATAAAATTTCATAAAAATCAAACCTAAGAGTTTTCTAGACATTTTGCATAGACAAAGGCAGAAAATAAATATGTGAGTGGATATGTAATCAAAATTGGCCATTTAGTGGACAAAATACTGTTTTCTAAGAAGTATAATAGAACTAGGCTGACGTTTTTTTTTTCTCTCTTTATCTCTCAGAATGAATGACAGAATGTTAAATATACCAAAATTGTGTATGCATTTATTTATAAAAAGCTCATCTTTATTCTCTTTTGTCACCTCCATGAGAAACTTAAATTCTTCAGGTTTTTTTTTTTTTTTTTTTTTTGCTCACTTGTTCAGTATTTTTGGCTTGGATATGAAGTTTTCAAAATTCATTTGCATACCATTTACATATTTCTGAAAATAAATTTCTCTTCTTCAATATTTCTTTTAAAATATTAGGCTGTGTGATGTCATCAGCCTTTGATATCTTATCTCTGCATGAATTATAATGCTTTTAGAAATGTCTTAGAGGGAAACATTGCATGATTTCAACACTGCTATCTGTCAAAAATGTTTTCACTATCACTGGCTTTACTCAGATTGTGTTTAGATCTTAGCATTATATAAAACATATGGCTTTTATTGTCATAGCAGTATTATTGCATTATGTTTTTAGATTATCTTTGGTTGATGGCAGATTAAAAAATTATGTGTTTTGTTTCCTCTACAAAATTGATTAAGCATGTCAAGCTGGTGCCAAGTCTTTAGGAAAAATTATTTATTGGCTTTTGTCTTTTTGAGGATGAAATTTATCGTGCCAAAAATTTCTTTTTCAACTTTTTTATAAGAGGAAAAAAAAAGTATTTATTTTCACTTGTCATTTTTTTCTTCATTTCTCTTCAGTATTTTCAAAGTTTCAATGTAAAAAAACAAAAACAAAATTGTTATTGTTACAATTCAGGGAAGTTCAAATGACAGGATTAGACACCCGGACATAAATGGGCAGAGATGTCTAAACATGAAACTGCAAAGCTTACCTCAAAATTTCCTCTCCTCTCCCCCAAGATTCAAAGACTGAAGTGGGTTTATCAATTACTGACTGGAAATGAGATACTCTTTTCAATTTGTAGTTATATATTTATATTTGGAAACATTTTAATATTGTATTTATGAATTTGATATATAATTATTTTCTATTTGGAGAAGGAGTTTTCTTTCTTCCACTCTGCTTCATATTTTGAAAATACAGTTTAAGTGTTTTTTCAACACCATTTCATGTTTTCAGAAAACCACTAAAAAAAAAAAAAACTGCATTGAAAATTTCCTAGTAATGGTTAGTGTTCATTTTCTTAAAAGCACAGTTGGCAACAATGTTGTATGTTCTGCCATATCTTCTAGGTAAGGTGAATCCTTCAATAAAAAAACTGAATAAAAATGGCTTCCATTGTGATTGTCATAAACTACTTTCCTGTATTCTTTAATATTTTATTTGGAAATTCATTTGTACAGTATTTTATATTTTCCTCGGTCTAATGAATGCCATTAAAACTAACAAAGTTTGTGAATAAGGTGTATTCAAAATATGATGTATGGTAGAAATTTATTTTTATTTTTTACTTTTATGTGATTAATGTACATTTGTTTTTAAATCACCGCTCTTATTGCAGAAATATATTTTTAATAGGAAGTGTATACAAGTTGTATTTAAATGACTCTAAAAATAATAATCAAGAACGAATTAGGAAAAATAAAAATAGACCTCACATTGTATATGTTTATGCCAAATAAGTTGGTTAAAATTCTCTAGTTAAATGGGAAGGTGTTTCATCTGTTGTATTAAACAGATTGTAATTTGAAAAGAACAGGTAATCAAATTTTCTTTTATTTATTGAATGGAAAAAAATGTCAGCTTGTGCAGTCACTAATTTAGGATCATTAGGTGTATATTCCTAAAAAGAAATTTTAAAACTTTTGACAGTATCACTAGCATATTTAATCCAAAATCCCATAAAATGCAACATACAAGATTTTTAGCTAAAAATTCTAAGTTAGGCCTATATTTACTACATAGTTTGACCCTCCCCAAACATATGGCAGTCTACCAATGATCCAAAACTTTGACTGCAAAAGATTTTTTTCAGGCCTAAAAATTCAACCCAAAAAGATTTTCTAGGCTTTGAAATTCAACTTTATGCCATAATTTACAGTAATAATTGTAGTTATATACAATAGAAAAGTAGTATTATTTCTTTGCTTTCCTGTTAATAATAATGGAAGCTGTTTTGCAAAATGACTAATGAAAAATGGCAAATTAATATTTTCTACTTTTATAGTTAATTTTTTCTCTTATTTTATAAGCTTTTTTGAAGAGAAGTTTGCTGACTATTTTGGTCTGAAAAAAAAAATAGCATACTAATAAACTTGAAAATTATTTCCAAGTTTTAAAAAAATTGAAGACAAGATTGGAAACTGAGAGAAATGTTATGACAGAATTGATTTTTAAGAACCTTAAAAAATTTTTTTGTTTTCAACAGCATATTTTGAATATACTTTCTTGAAGATTTTAACAGCATTCACTTCCCACCCTACCATCAATGTTGTAGACCATAAAAATATATATAAACAAATTTCAATAAAAGAGAAAATAATTCTGATAAATGGGAAAGATTGGATAACCAATAGCTGAACAGAACCACAGTTTGTAGTGTGGTCATTGACATACCACTTGTTTTATGACTATGTTAGATAATGACCACAGTATACTAAACAAAGAATCCTGATGATTCTAAATGTGTTTGTATTCACTGTTTCAAAAATTCTATTCTATTGTCAAAAACTAAGCTATTTTTATTTTAAAAAAAAAACAATAGCTGAAACTTGAGAACCTGAACACCTTTGGCTGATTTATGGCAGTTATACTTTTATAACTGTATCTATAAAATCAGAAAAAGTAAAACTGAGTTATCCATGTATCAAATTAAAACAGCTTGTACCAATTTTCTTCAAACCTGTATGTACATAAAATGCATATAAATGTATTTCTCCATAGATGATTGAGTTTGGTAATTGTACAAAAGAAATGACATATATTTGAAAATCATTTTATGGGATCCGTTAAAAGTTAACCAAGTAATTTATTTATGATTTAGTTTGGTTGGAATGTTTCAGCTCCACATAATTAGTGGCCAATGGAATTTGTATGTTAATATTTCAAAATATACTTAAACTAACTTATTTGAAAATTACAAAACAATTATTGTCTGTGATTTTTTTTTTTTTTTTTTTTTTTTTTTTTTCAAAAAACAAATTTTCACTTTTCTCTCTCTCTTCCCAATTTCCATCCAGGCCTAACTACTCTCAAGGATTCTTCCTCTTTGTTTCTCAGTTTTTTTTTGACAAAGAAGCTGTGTGTGTGTGTTGGTGGGGGTACTTGAATACCCAGTTCCATTCAAGTGTTTCTTCTGAATGTGTGATATTCTATACACAGCTAATTTCTAGTAGACCGTGTTAACTCTTCCTCTGAGAATTTTTTTGCTCAAATTTGTCTAAAAGTCTTTAGTGGATAAGATTGATTCTTTTGGATCATCCAGAAAGCACCCCAAAGCTAAAGGGCCTTAAAATAACCACATCAAAAGTGTTTCAAATTTGGCAACAAGCAAACCACACCAAGATTTTAGAAACATACCCAAAATGATAATAAAATTGTTGGTACTTATTTATGATTTTTTTTTTTTTTTTTTCAGTAAAAATTTGTAGAAATATTTATTTTTAAGTCTGTCATATTCACCCCCACTCCACAATTTATTTAAAAAAAAAAAAAAACACAAATTTTTTTTTTCCTTGATGGAAAAGAGCTGTTCCCACCAGCCATTTTGAAAAATTACTAAATGTGAAACACCACTGTAAATTGGTAAATAAAACAAATGTTAATTTTTTATGTGTATTAAAAATTTCTTTTAAAACAATTTAAAATATATAAGAAAAGGAATATTACAAATATATTTAGTAGAATTAAGGATTGATGAAATGAATATCAACTGAAAAAAAATAACTTTTTAAAAGATTCATTTCCAAATATTTAATTTTTTAAATGATTTTAAAGTGCTTTATTATTTTACTTGAACATCTCTGAAACATTATTAAATATGTCAACATGACATGTTATGTAAACAAATACAATTTAACTACTACCACCTCAGATGATAGTCTAAATATGGTATTTGACCTATTATGTTTTACTGATAACTTACCGGTAATATATTCACGGATTATCTTAATAATACATTCAAGATATCCAATTCCTTGTATTAGTATATCATTTTTTTATGTGATTTGGGAGTTAAATTATACTCCTAATATGTGCTAAAACATGAAAATCTGACTAAAATTTTTCTAGTTTTTTTTTCTGAAAATCATCATATTATCCACTGAGATATACTTTTCTTTCTCTTCCTTAAAAAATAACAGCAAAAAAAACCTCTCTGACATTTTCTTTTAATGTTTACAAGGCTGAAGAATTACTCAAAAGATATGATTACTAAATTGAGATGTAAGGGGAGGTTGTAGGAAGTGAAGATTGAGGATATGAAGGATTTGAGCTTGAAGACGTTAAGATTGTAATGTTTGGGGAAGCATCCATGTGGGAGTCTGTGGGTGGAGAAGAGAGAAGACCAAGCAAACATTTTTTTTTCTGCGTTTTTTGTTATTTTTTAAAAAAAAAAAAACGATCATCTCATAAACTTGTCATAAAAAAACTGTTTGTTGTTTTGTGTTTTTTGTTTGTTTGTGTTCTTTTTTTTTCTTTGTTGTTTTTGCAATTTCTTAGTTTGTTTTCATGGTGTTATTTTTTGATATTTTTTTTTTTTTTTACCTAATTTCACAATGAATATGCATTTTTGAAAACTTTCAAAAAAGCTTAAAATAACTTATTGGTCCAAAAACAATGGAAGACAAGCATACAGTGAAAAATCATTCATCAGCTGTCTCACTTAGTATTACACAGAATTCATTTGAAAATATTGAGTGAATAGTTTTTCAATGGAACGAATTTCTGCTTGAACACTACAAATTAAATTATTTTTATTTTTTTTTTTCATCAATTCACCCCAAGCAAGGTGATAATGCTACTAAGAAGAAAAGGGCTACTGGGAGTGAAAGTGTGTAAAGACTTTAGAAGGAACCAGAAACCCAATCCTAAACAGGAAACAAGGGATAAACCACTAGACCTATTCAAAAGACTGGGGAGGAGAGTAAACCGGACAAACTCTACAGATTTAGCAAAATGTTTAATAATTAATCTCTGTACTGTCAATTAAGTATCAAGAGATTATTCACAGCTGAAGTTGGGATATATCCATATCCTCAAAATATCAAGCTATATCTCCATATTCTCAAAATTCAGGTTCTTCTTCTTCTTAAACGCAAAAAAGAACCATGATGATCCTACAAGAATTCTTCCCTTCATTGCAGATGAATTAAATTTTGGTCCTACAATCCAGTTTACAACTTTAAAGCTTGTCTCTAAAGTTATCAAGCAAATACTCAGTTATTCTGTCAAACATTAACTATTAAAAATATTAACCAATATAAGATTAATTATGTACGGTTTTCTTTCCTTATATAGTTCCTTGTTATTTTAAAAGACATAAATGATAACGTGATCATGAAATTATATTTTTAGATATTAGAAATGGTTAGTGTCCTTGTGAGAAATTGCTTGTGCTTCTGTTTTTACATTTGTCTTTGCTACTTTTTGAAGGTTTTAAAAATTATGCATGTTTATATAATTATACTAGGTGAAAAAAAAAAGATTACTAATTGTTTCATTTTCAGCTTTTAATCTGACATGGACTTCTGAAATATAACTAACACTGGGTGGCAAGTGTTTAGCAAAATAAAATGCTAAAAATTTATTTGATCAAATTTCAATGTTTACTTTTAAATAGATATAAAACGCTTGTCAATCTATCGACAATTACTGCCTCTTTAGAAACTAGATTTGTCAGGGTTGAAACAAGTGCTTGACAGTCACATTAAATCTATTATTAACAGGAATTAACAAAAATTATCGCTATTAGGAATTCTGTTGTCATTACTTAAGTAACTACCAGCTTGTTTAAATATTACTGGTAGAAAGAGAGACAGTGTTTAACCTTTGTGCCCGCAAAAATAAAAGGGGAAAAAGTCTGGTTATTCCCTTGACATTGCTATTACTGTATACACTTTTCACTCACTCAGCAATGCATAGACAGATCAACATAATACACACTGTTTAAAATAAAAATGGGGCATCTATTTTAAATATGCATATCCCTTGCAATAAATTTTGAAGTTTATATATATATATATATATATATATATATATATAATGTGTGTGTGTGTCTCTTTCTCCTAGACTACTTGCCATTCAAGGCTATAGAACCCAGTCTGTCCTATTTACCCATAGCTTGAGGGAGAAGAGGAGGATTAATACTTTTCCCTAGGGTATTAGCATGTAAGCGAATGTAATGAATTCCTGCACAAAGCCTTCACCACTATAATTAAATCATATGTGCTGGTGTCTGGGCTATCAGTTCCTAGGAACAGAGCTGCTTCACCCTCATACATCAAATATGACAAAAGAGTCCACCATATATATATATATATGTGTGTGTGTGTGTAGCATAACATTCAAACATGTTTCATGACTATAACAGCACATTTGCACATGTTTTTTTTAAAAATCACCATCACAACAGAGAGCAGATTTTATCGCAGTTATAATAAGTTTGTCTTTGTAATTTACCCCTGACAATGATCTTAGAAAAGGTTGAAAGTACTTGCGTTAGAAAAAAAAAACTATGGTGCCTTCCCTGATGAATTTCATCTTAACATCAAGAAATTGATTAGAGAACTGGAAAGGATCACTATAAAAGTGAAGAGACACAATATGTTTATATTATTTATATTATATTATGTTTATATTATTCAATGAAAAAAAAAAAAATATATATATAGATAGAGAACATGGTTAGAATGTTCATTTTCTGACCATGAGACCCAGGTTCAAATCTTGTCATGGAGATGACTTTTTGATATTATTGGTTTAGGGAGGCAATCCCGATGTGCAGCTCCTTTGGAAAGTACCTGAAAACCCTGCCACCAGTTCACCATAATCTTGAAAGTGAATAGACAGAAATGTTTGGAAGTTATCGGTGATTGTGTTGGAATAAAGTCACAAGTTATTGTGACTGATGTACTGACCTTGTTCAAAACTTTTGATTTGAACCAAATGATGCATTCTCTCTCTCAGCAACAGGAACTAAGGTTTGCTCAACATAGTTGCAGCAGAAACCAGAGGTGGGTGCTGTGCGTATTGAATAAATACAAATGTGCCTGAGCAGGCATTTGCAACAGAGATTGGCAAGCTGCTCTAGCAGACAGGTGTGCTCAGAAAACCAGTAACTATATATATAAATAAATAATAAAAGGCAGGATGTGTGTAAGTAACGAATGCATGGCCGCAATTTTCAATGGATTTGCACCAAAATTTACATGCACATGCTCCAAGTTAGTGGGAAGGCCAAGACTGACTTTGCATTTCACGAACTCCCATCGATAGTGGAAATAATCGATTTTTTTCATGCTTCTACGGCAGTTTTCATGTAGTTTGCGGCTATTTTCTACTGGCCAGAGTGAGAGCCTATAGCTGGCTGCCACGAATAAGCAGGAAGATTCTATTGGCCAGCATGAGAGCCAACAGCTGACTGACATGAATGTTAACTAGCATGCAAAAAAATCGATAGCTGCATTCATCACAAGTGGGAAAAATTTAAATCTGCATGGCACTTTACTCCAATTGGCTCATTTACTTGCTTAAACTCAACATTGATTCTGATTCCACGGAACTGGATTGGGTGTGAAAAAGTATTTGTTGTTAACATTCTTTTTTCATTCAGTTTTTCCAGTTACGAGTCCTTTTTTAAAGCTGATCGTTTTGTGTTCATTTTGTTTAGTTCTTTTTTCGTAACAGATTTAATGTTTAGTATAGAGCTTAGAAAAAATTTGCAGTGTGAGATAGTCAAGAAGTAAGGCATGTAGCAACATCAGCATGGCAAAGGGTACTCCTTTAAAGGCAAGGAAGGGCAAAAATATTTTAAGTCAAGTGATAACGATTGCTGTGTGAGTCGTATGATTTTTTAATCAAGCACGGGCAACACTGGGCCATGCTGCTAGTATATATAATTCTCATTATCTCATATCCAATAATTTAATTTCTTCTTTGTTGATCACTTCCTTTATGATGTTGGTGTTGATGAATGAATTTGCTGCCAATGTGCAGGTTCAGGACTAGAAGCTTCCAGTTTCACCAAAACCTGCACCTATCATCCTTTCCTTGTTACTGTTTGCCTTTGCAAGAGTTGGTTGAAGGTGAAAGAAAATCAGAGTAGGAGAAAATGCCACTGACGTGAATTTGTTTAAGGTGGATCTCAACTTGCCATGAAGTGTCTCATGATCTTCCTTTGTGGCACATGTCAAATGAGACGTGCAGAATGCAGTCATGAAACTTCAACAGACTGCTGCTGACTCTGCTATAATTTTGAATGGTGCCTTCTGTAGTATACCCATGTGTAGCCCTCTTCATCCACACATTCCATTGTTGGGGTCAGTTGCACTTAGTCTGGGTCCTCTTCACCGACCTTACCACCAAGAGTGGTCCTACCAGAAGTTTAGAACTCCCAATGACCTTGCTCTCAGAGTCACTGGACCACTTTCGGGTGTATGTACACCACAGTCCAAAAGATTGAGGCAACCGCTGGTATTTTTTTTTTTTTAAATTGGCCCCAAAAGTAGTTGTTTTGTAATTTAAATAAGAGAAAATTATTATACATGGTTAAAAAACAAAAAGTGAGACATGATTTTTTTTTATTAGAAATTTTCTTGAGAAAAAGAAAATAAGCATTTTATGATTAAATTTTGCTCTTGTCAAAATACCTTCTTTGATTACTGCAGCACAATTTTTTGGCATTCATTGCAAAAGTTTCTCAAAGTATAAATTTGATAATTGATTCCATTCTTTTTTTCAATGACACTAAGAACTCTTTTTCATTTTTTGGCTGGAAAGGTTTCATTCTTCTGTCAAGTTCATCCTATGCTAATTCTGGAGGTGATTTAAAACTTTTGAACTGTAGTGTGTGTGTGTGTGTGTGTGCGTATATAGGCTTATGATTTTTAAAAAAATTACATTTATTTTTTTACACAACAAATATTTATATTTCAGCATAATCTCCTTCCTTAACAATTTTCTTAATGCAGGGCTTTCCATTAACCAGACATAACATTATTGAGGCTATGAACTTACCATATATGCAAGATTTTATGATCAGTTTTTTATGCAAAAATAGCAATAGGTTTCAATATACGCAGGTAATTTTTTTTTTTTTTTTTTTGAAGAGGTTAAAAATTGCATTGTTGGTGACTTCATTGCATTATACATAAGTAAATCTTTTCAGGGGTGGGGTTAAAACTCATGCAAAAAATTCAAGGGTTGTACTATACATGTAGTCGGCTTATACAGAAGTATATACAGTAATTGATACAGGTTCACATACACTCTTTTTATATACATGCCATTTAGAATTGTGGGGTGGAGTCCACTATATATTTAGTCAGTTTGTTTGTGAATGGCTTCCACTTGTGACCTTGTCATCTAAATATTTAAAAAATATTTTCATAACAGGCTGACAAAAAAAAAAAATTGAATTTCCTTTATAAGATTAAATAAAATTTAATTCCTACTTGAGCTGTCCAGTAAAAATCTAATTTGAAGGTAATAATGTCCTTTTCTATATTGAACTGTCAAGTACTTTTCATTTATTCCCTAAGTCTTTAAAAAAAAAATATACCTAAAAAAAAAAATGTTATAAAAAATTATTAACTAGTTAATGTGTAGTGTCAATAAAAATGACTGTAATATTTAAGTAATTTTACACGTTAATTGATTATATTTTCTGTATGAATTATCTAGGATTTTTATCTATTAACTCTATTGTCACATGTAAGAAATAAAACAGTTTATTAGCAGCCGGATTTCAGTTATGAGATATTCCATTGTTATGGTAGCATGTTTACTGCATTGATGTTGAGTATTACTTACTACTGTCAATATACTTGAATATTTTATTACTGAGAAAAACTGATCAGGCAGCATGACATAGTTGTTAATTTCATCGATTTAGTGGGGGCTGGTAATGGTATGTTTACTAAAGCATGTGTACCCACGAAATATAACATTTAAAGTAATAAGAAACAATGTTAGATTTTTAAAAAATCCATTAACTTCTTAAAATATTATCTTTACAGATATCTTTTATTAATATCTGAATAGATATACATACATATACCCAAGCAAGTTTGATAAAATAGAACTGACAAGGTCTGTCAGTTTAATTTTTTATTCTATTTTCAAACTTCTGTATTATGTTGTGGATAAACTGTCCAAAGTTCATATTCTTTTTTATTTTCTTCAAGTACTTTAGACTTTCTGGTCATTATCAAGAAATGATGTGGTGTCTATGTGGTAGTTTTAACACCTTTGTCTGTATCATGGTACCCATTTGGACACTGAACATTTGAAATGATCTAATATGGTATCATGTGTAACTGCTATTGGGAATAAGGCAGTACGAAAATGAATACCATATGCAGACAAAGTAGAGTTAAAACTACCACACAGATACATCATTTCTTGATAATGACCGGAAAGTCGAAAGTATTTGAAAAAAAATAATAAAATATAGACTTTAGACAGTTTATCCACAACTCCAAACATAAGTCAAATTCTTATCCAGAAGTTGGAAAAGTATAATAAAAAAAACATTAAACAGAGAGACCGTGTTAAATTTATTTAATCAAACTTGTTTGGATGAATACTTGCTACCAAAATATACTTTATGCAAATATACATATAAAAGAATTAATGGATTTATTTTTAATTCAACATTTTTATTACTTCCAATGTTATTATTTTAGTGGATGCTCATATTTTAAATAGATGCCCCATTTTTTTATCTTTACTTTAAACGGTGTGTATTATGCCTGTTGACCTACATATTTGAGAAATCTTATAGAAAATGTGCTCTCTGGCAGGAATCAAACCTACACCTTCCTTTTGTAAATCTTTAGAAATTGCATTGTTTACCTTTTGGAAACAAAAGTGAGCAGATATGGGCTTTTCATGAAAAATATCTTAGTGAGGAAGTGTGCTTTCCTTAAAAGGGAAAATAGAAACTTACTGAACTGTGACACTACCTGTAGCAGAGAGGTAAATTACACCAGATCAAACAGTGGTTACTCCTGGTGGAGAGCACATTCTCTTTAAGATTTATCAGATACACAAGTTGATAGATATGAGACGTTTTAAAGTAAAAATGGAGCATCAATTTCAAATATGAGTATCCGTTATAATGTTTGAAGTTTATATATATATATATATATATATATATATATATATATATATATGACGTCACACATTATGAAATGGACAAAGTCCGACAATTATTTTAAGACATTTTTATGTTTATATATTCTTTTTATAGATACAAATATTTAAGTAAATGCTCTGTTTATAATAATAAACAGTATTAAATTTACCGGTAAATGTTGTTTAATACTGTTTATTATAAACAAAGCATTTACTTAAATATTTGTATCTATAAAAAGAATGTATAAACATAAAAATGTCTTTATATATATATATATATATATATATATATATATATATATACTCACACTCCATAAGTCTTTGAAAAAGAAATATTCAGTTTTCTAATTCCTTGTAAGAGGCAGGGAGGGGGCAAAAAAGACTTAATAATTTTAGTATTCTGATATTTGTTCATGGAAATAGATTTTTAGGAAGCTGGTTGACCAAATTCTTGAGTGAAAGTGGATAGAGAGAACTGTTTGGAGCCTGTCAGTGATTGTAACCAAACATACTGGGCCTTGTTTGAAACAGTTGATTTGCACTGAATGGTGCCCTCTCTCCCAGAAACCATAACTAAGATAACCAGGTGGGCTCTATGGGTATTGAATAGAAATAAATGTGCCTGAACAGCCATCTTCAGCAGAGATTTTGGCTAGCTGGCATAGCAGACAGGTGTGCTCAGAAAACAAGTAGCTGGTCATTTTATATATAGATGTACTCTCCTGTCAATTTTGATGTATAAGGATCCAACAACCTCATTTTTTTTTTGTTTGTGTCATATGTGACACTTCATTCTGCTAGTGACCTGCATACAAATCCACATTGAGCAATAGCAATGATCTTGGGACATAGTAATATTTGCTGATGCTTTTTGCATTGTCTTTCTTATCTTATATGGTTAATAGCACTGATTTTGAAATTTCTGATACTACTCTGGTACAAATATTTCCAGTTATACTGGGCAATTTGCTCAAAACTAGCATAAGACACATTGACAGCTCTTAACTCTCTAGCTTGTTTTTTTATTGTCATGGACATCCAACAGTCCTTTGTCAAGTTGGCTATACATGAGGACCTTAGGTATTTTGTTGTCACTCATCCCTGCAACATGACCAGCCCAATGAAGTTGTGACAACATCAAGAAATTCCCAATTCCACGAATATATATATATATATATATATAATAGTGGAAAAGATAACAATATATATTTTTATACATCAAGAACAATATTGGGGAAATATTTTCTCCAATATTGTTCTTGATATATAAAAATATATATCGTTATCTCTCTTGTGTGTGTGTATATATATGTGTATATATATATATATATATACACACAGTACACTTGTAGGCTGATGATGCATTTATTTATACACCACAAATATTTATTTTTCAGCATAATCTCCTCCCCTAACAATTTATTTAATCCAGTGGTTCTTCATTAACCACTGCCATCTAATTTGAATTTTAAACAAGTTTCTGGATAGACTAACTACAATGGATTTGCAAAACAAAAACACTGAATCAAGACTGAAATAAACTTGTACCAAAAATGTAAACAACATTTGAAGAACCGACACTTCTTAGAAGTTTAATTTTGTTTTTTGTTGTTTTTTTTTTTAATTTATTAATGCAGAAAAAAAATTTTTTTCTTTAAAATTTGACTTTTTTTTTACATTTTTTATGAAGTTTAATTAGTCCTGCATGTTATGAGGCCTGTTTTCTAATAATTAAAACATATTTTTATCTTCAACCTGCATGTGTCTGTGTCTAACACTGAGCCACCACGAGAAAAAAAAATGAGCCAAATATTTTCAGGTTTGTTTCATTTTATTTGCTTTTTTGTTCTTTTAAATAGGTTTTTTTTTTTTTTTGATCTTCTCTCTGGTTGAAGCATCTCTGCAAGATTTGTTCATACTTTATAACATGGTTCACAACTTGAAAATTGTTTCAGTATCCAACAAAGATTTTATTTTTCTGCAGCAAGCAAACACTTTGGTGACACTCATTTTGGGTGAGAGGAATTGCTTTTTTCAGGCTATAAATTAACAATAAAATGCTTTTGCTGTGGTTCTATGTAGAAAATGGAAATTAATACAATTCAATAGTTTAAAATAAATAGGTTTAGGAATAAATTAGGATCAAGCTAATGTCTGTCTGAATGAGGAATTATCATGATTTACACTTGGACTATTGTCCTCATATTTGAAATGATGTGATAGTAACAAGTTATTGTCCCCTCTAGTCTTCATCAAATGTTTTTTCTGTGTCATCTTTAGGAAATTTTGAACTGAATCATTTATTTAATCTATGGAGGTATTTTGTTCTTGTTTCACTGACCATATCTGAAGATATCTAGTTTAAAATATAATGTGGGTATTTTTGGTTTTTGACTCAGTTCACTTTCCTTGTAAAACACTTAAATGTAAACTCATTAACTCTATCAGCCATTACAAGATTTAAATAGGTCAGGAGTCCATGGATTTAACTATTTGTTGAAAAATCTGAATATGTGATATTAGTGCAATTAAATTGATATATCCCAAAAGCCATTGAAAGTAAAGTCTTGCAAGTTTATGTTATCCTAGAGTAAATTGATTTTCTTTTCAAATGATACCAAATTTAGTCTCCTTGGTGTTATTGGTTATTTACAACTTTCTAGTGCCTCTAGTTGATCATGTTATGGGTATTGATGTTGTGTATTGAAATACAGTGCTAGCTGATTGTGGATGCATTTAAACACTCCCAGATTGTAAACGTGAGAAACTTGCAGGCACATTTGAGCACTTTTGACCTTTAAAAGTTTGAGGTTTGACAAAGGAAAGATAGGCAAGACATTTTGCAGTGAGTTCATGAAAACAAATTAATTACATCATTGTTCTCAAATACCAATGTCAACATCAATACGATATGACTATTTTGTCCATTGCTTATTTAACCCAAAAACCAAAAGTTTTCTCTCATATCTACACTCTGACAACATTTGGTCAGTTTGTACTTGTGGGATTAACAAATTCTATGAATTGTAAGTTATTTGTAACATTTTTTTGAATGTGATTTTTTAAAGACCCCAAATTTTTTAAAGACCATAACAGTGGGATTTTTCTAACTTCAAATATTTTCCAGGTTGAGAAATGTCTATCCATTTGCATTTCCAATTTGAGAAAAGATTAGATTCTTTTGATGTCTTCCAGAAAAATAAAATCTGGATTTTAATCACTTTTGTTTGGTCATGTGACCATTAGATATCAAAATGCAAGTCTTCAGATTTTTTTTTAATTTAATTGAAACTAGTCAAATTCATTGTAGCTAAAACATTGAGTTTTCAAAGGTCTTAATTTCACATGTGGAGCTGGGCCTCTTGGAAATCCAGTGATGCTGTTGCATTCAGCAAATTCAATGAAGTTGATAGTATTTATTTTTTAAACAAAAAAAGAAAAGCAAGAAATCAGATGTTGCAATCAGTGTATTGTGTTAGTAATGTTTTTATATAATTAGAAAATGGGATATGAATAGTGGAGTCAGTGAGCCAAGTTCAAATTCCTGCCTAGTTTGTTGTATTCACTATTGCACAAATACCCTTGGGAATGGCATGAATCCATCTCTTCTTCACATGTACTAGCTATTAACAATAAACGTGTTAAATAGCAGTGTTGACCAGGCTCTCTTCTCTATCTTTGGGTGGCAGCTAGTCTAGAAGGACTATTTTGAATTCAAAAATTGATGGAGAAGGCAACAAGAAACTGCTCTGCTTTTTTTCAAGAATTTATAGTAATTCACTTTTCAAATTTCAGCCTTATTTACATTATTCAGACTGTTATCTTCATCACCATATTCACAACATTTCAGCTGTTGTACGCTCCGGCCTTCTTCAGGTGATTGGAATTTCGAACTGAACCCTTTATTTCATCTACCAGGGTATTTTGTTCTTGTTCCACGTGCCATACCTCTTCTGGATGTATCAGTTATTTCCCTTTAACTCAACTCTCCAAGTTGTTTGGTTCACCACTGCTGTAGCCTGGTATTGAACTCACAACTCTTTGGGTCTAGTCACTGGATCTAACCAATGCCTTTATTCGTTGTGAATATGGCAATGAAGATGAGGATAACAGTCCAAATAATGTAAATAATCATAATATCTCATCTCGGAGATATAGACAGAAATTCCAGCCTTGTCTATTGCATTCACTCTTGCACAAATACCATTGGGGAAGGCATGAACCCATCTCTTCTCCACCCACACTTTCACTCCTATTGTCCCATATTAATTGATGCAGGACACATTTTGAAAATCAATGACTTTTTAAAAAAATTACATGTAAATTATGCTTTTATTTTTAAGGCTAACTTGATTTTTGCTGAATTGCTGTGCCAAATTTTGTTTGATGTTTTATACAAAAGAATATGTAAAGTTGCTGATATACATACACACCAATCTGAAAAAGACATTAAAGATGCATCAAATGATATTGACAATTCTGAAAAAAAAATGTTACATGTTGTTTTTCATATTGTTTTTCTTAAAATACATCCTGTTTCACTGTAAATTTCTAATTGAACTCTTATTTTGTACCAATTATTCAAAATTCTTGAATGATAATTTGTTACATATGAATTCTTATAACTAAAAATATCAAGTTGATTTGTGGGTCTGTTCAATCATAGTTAGGAACTGTAAACTCTAAGTGAGTTTGAAGACTACATGTTTGAGAACCTGTTCTCTTTTGGGAAACCCCATAAGCATTTTCATTTTAAGGAGTTAGCAACTCTAACCTGTACTCTGTTTTTTGGGGGTTTTTTTTACTATTCAGTAAACCCTTAATATGAAATACAGATAATAATGCCTTTTCCATGTCAAATAAGTTTTTGAAGAAAAAATATTTAAAAAATATATTATGAAAATCATTAACTAGTTTATTAGTACTGATTTTTAAAAGAAATGACAGGCATATTTAATTAATTTTGCAATTGCATTGGCTATGCATTCTACACCAGTAATCTAGGATTTTTATCTATATAATTAACTCTATTGTAAAAAAATAAAAAATAAAAATAAAACAATTTATTAGCAGCCTGATCTCACTCATTTATGAGATATTCCGTTGTCATGGTAACATTTTTCACTTATTGGTGTTGAGCAACAAAACAGTCAAATCTTACTGAGAAAAGGAGGCTAGGCTGCATGACCAATAAATATAAAGTCACTGTGTGTGTGTTTTATGGAATAGATGTTTTGACTAATATTGCTTTCAACTTAATTTTAGTTGCTTTTTATTGCAACTCTCAGACTATCATTCTAAGCAACATGATTTGGAAATAAAGAATCCAGCAAGACTCAAAATGACATTCCTCCCCACTCCTTTTCATAGCAACAATACTGCTTTGGCCATGAAGTCTTTCAAACTCTACCATATAGCCATTCTACAATTTCTCTGTCTCATACATCATCATCATCTTTGCATACACTGCTATTGCTACTATTATTACTAATAGTGTTAATATCTTTTTAAATTGATTTTTTTCTTCAGCGCTAGATCTTGTTATATTTCTTAGTATTTTGCGTCTACAAAAACACCTTTTGGCAAATTTGGACCTTTGTGCCTGTAAAAAAAAAAAAAAAAAATATATGTAACATCAAAAGGATGGTTTTTTCCTTGACAACACTATTATTTTAACTACCTTCACTCTCTTGACATTGTTTACTAGTTTAAAAAGTGATTAGAATTTTAATAAAACCTAAACATATTGATATGTCCCGGAAAGGAATATATTTGATCAAAGTAGCTAAGTGGGTTTGGCCACTGTAACCAAGTAGTATACGGTAGCAGTAATCAACTGGTACTCGTTGTAGTCGCAGGTAATAAGTGTAGACCAATAGGATAGCCAATGGCGTAATCTAATGGGCATCGTTATAGACTTAAACTCTGTCGTACCTACACGTCTGTCTGTATTTATGACGGACACCAGCCAATCATATTCCAGTGAGGTGGAACTCAGGTGTATGCATATTCCATTATATCACATATGAAAGTAAATTTATACATTTGCTTTGTTCTTAAGAATTGACAACAAAAATAATAAATAGTCTTTATTTATTAGATTGCTTATTTACACTATTTATTTATTATATTATTTACTGGAATGGTTGGCAAAACATCAGCTAATTGCCAATCAATTCAAACTTTATAAAATGATAAATAATAAGGATTTTATTATAGTTGGTTCACATATTTTAATAATTTAGTAAATATGAATAAAAAATTATTTTCATATTTATTTCTTTATAAATTGGCAAATGATAAATATTGCATTAGTTTTTAGAATGTTGTAAATATAAAATTATTCTTGTAAATAAACAATCTAATAAATTAATTGTGTTTAATATTTATTGTTGTAAATTTTCAAGAACAAAAAATGTATAACTTCACTTACATGTCTTATTACAGTTATAATCATTGCTTTTTAAAACAAACATTGCCAAGGAGTGAAGATAGTCAAGGGAAAAACATGTCCTTTTGACTTCTTCATTTTTTTTTTTGCTGGCAAGATCCAAGATTACCAATTTTTCAATATCCTCTTCACAAAAGTTGGAAGAAATTAAACTTTTGATCTTATTATGATGAGATTATAAATCATTTTCTTGATATGTGTTAGATATATCATAAGATGTGTACATTCCCATGATAATATGGAATTTGGTTTTAAACAAACCTAATCCTTCCTCTAATAAATTGCATAAATTTCTTTTATTTAAAAAACAAAAATATTAATAAATTTTAAAAAATGGTAGGATTTTTATATTTAAATATGAAAGGTTCAATTATCTTTAGTTATCTGTACTTTACTCATTGAAACAGGAAAAATTGTTGTGTTGTCTACTGACTCAAGGTAAACAACAAAATGACAATCTTGTTTGCTACAGAAAGTCCTCTTTATACATTATAGTCCTGTTTTAAAAAGCTACATAAAATAAGCATATTAAGTGCTAACATTATGATAATTATAATTATGTTGCAATTCATAATAGATCTTGCCAATGAATTGCTATGGCATTGGACAACATAGTAGCATATCTCAAAGATTCTTGTATAATTTTATGAGTAAAAAACTTTTACCTGTCAGTAGGTTAAAGTGTTGTTACATGAACCACTATTAAAGGACAAAATTGAAACCAAGGCATTGCAGTCAATGTTGATCATTAATGGTTATGAGAGAAATCTGCGAAAATAACAAAATCAACAAAGAATGACATATTTCAAATTTATAAATTCATTCAATTCTTTGTTTTTTATTTTTTTGGCAAATTCATCAATCACTTTGTTGTAGAAAGTATCATCACTATGTTCTTCCTTCATCTTCTTCAAAAGGTCTTTATTCAAGGAAATGAAGACCAGATTATTTAATCTACTGTGGCTTTGAGAAATCATCCTTAAATTTAACAAAAAGAATTGTAATATAAAATTCTTGTAAAATTGCTCACCACTTAATCTACAATTTGATATTTCTTAAAATTCTTTCTTTGTTCTTACAAAATATTTACATTAGAAGAAGGAAAAATTGTTCTGTGTTGTCTACTGACTCTAGATAAACATCAAAATGACAGTCTTGTTTGCTACAGAAAGTCCACTTATAGATTACAGCCCTGTTTTAAAAAATCAACATAAAACAAATAGTATTATCCAATAAAAATAAGTGCAATTATTATGATAATTGTGTTGCAATTCATAATAGATTTGGCCATCGAATTACTATGTTATTGGACAACATAGTAACATATCTCAAAGATTCTTGTATAATTCTATGAGTAAAAAACTTTCAGATGACAGGTAAAAGTTTTTTACTCATAAAATTATACAAGAATCTTTGTAATACAAAATCCTTGTAATTTGATATTCCTTAAAATTCTTTTTTTGTTCTTTACATTATAGGAATTATATCATTAAAAATTTAACATTTCTTAATGAAAAAAATATACAATAAAGAGAAATCTTTTACAGAACTTTTAAAAGAAATACTTTCAAATATTTATTATATGGCCTCTCTATTGTTATATTTTTTTTATCTACGAGGACTCATATCAAATTTCTAGTTAAATTTAAAATTAAAGCATGTCATATATTGGTTTGAATAAAAATTCAAATATCAAAATAAATATTCTTTTAAAAAAAATATCAAATATTACCCACAAAATTAAAATAAAACTATACCGCAATTGCTGATAAAAAATTTAACTTTTTAAGCAACATTTTTTTTTTTTCAAAATAAGAAAATAATGATTAAAGTTACTAATTCTCAGAAGAAACAGTTAACTCAACTGATTTTTTTCTTAGTATTTCCCCTACCTTAACCTCTCAACCTTCTTCTACATTCTCTGTGCCTGTGAAAAGAACTGGTGTAGGAGTGCTTATGCAGAGGCTCAATTCATCTTAAGAAATGAAAGAATGAGATTTAAAAAAAAACAAGAGCTAAGAAGATAGTAAAAATTATCAGTAATAATTAATTTTTTGTTTCATAAAACTTATTTACTTTTGGAGAAAAAAAACAAAATAAACCTAAGGCATGCATTGCATACATAGTCCCTTCAGCACTGATGTAATCCCAATTTGGCTTTACAGTCATATCATGTTGAAACACTGGTTCCTGTATGATCATTGAAGTTAAGCAATGCATAGTCAGCACCTAAACAGATGGCTGCTTAGGAATACCAGGTGCTGTAAGCTTCATAGTCTAATTTTGTAAAACCATTTGTGAATTAAGCTCTCATGCAAGCAAAATTGCAGTCAGCCTAATTCATTTAGAAGAAATTTCTTGGTAACCTGATGTATATTATACTATACTATTCTGTCTATTCCTTTATATGACTGTTATACATTTCTATAGGGGATCAAAGTGCATATTTCCCAGCCTACAGGCTGAGATCAGTGAGTAGTATCTGTTCTTCACCAGTCTGTTATGTTTCTGTCTTCAGGCAGCTCACGTAAAAGCTTTATAAGATGCCTGGTCACGAGGATCCCAAACCTGCAGCAACACTTCCCCCATTGCATTAAAGTGGAAGTGTAGATGGATACCGATGACACTGGTTAGGGGACTGGACAATTTTTGTTTTTGGGCACCTCACATTAGAAACGACTTTGTTTTACATCCTAACACCATGTAGGATTAGCCCAATCCTTGGCCCTTCTGAGCATTTTGATAAATAAACCTATATATATATATATATATATATGGCAGCATCTCTGCGTCACCAGAGTGGCGCACTTCAAGGAGGAGAGATGAGGAGCACTCAAGGGGAGGTGACGCCAGTGTCATCTGCAGCCTGCCAATTTCACACCAGGTGTGTTTCCCTGTGCCCAAGAACTTGTTGTTCGCAAATCGGGCTATCTCATTTGGCAGTCCACAGAAGACAGACAGAGATGGATGGACAGTGTCATCATCAGCAATGACAAACAGCTTTAAGATATATATATATGAGAGAGAGAGAGAGAGAAGGGTTAGGGATGGAGATGAAAGGCAGAGAAACAGGCTTGAGAGTGGGATATCAAAAGAGAGTGAGTGGAAGATTCAAAAGCAGGGATAAAAAAAAAGAGATATATTATTTTTAATCAATTCATCCCAATCAAAGAAATTGATATTACTAAGATGCAAAGGGATCCTGTGAGTGAAAGAGAATAAAAAAAAAAACTTTAGGACCCAGAAACCAAATCCTAAACAAGAAACAAAAGATAAAACCTCTACTCCTGTTCAAAAGATCAGGGAGGAGTGTGAACCAGATGATAGGCGAACCTATCTACTCCTATTGAGAGACAAAAATAAATAATAAATAAAATTTCATAGTTTAGGCAGCGGTGTTAGAAGTATAGAATTGAAGTAAACATTAGAAGGAACCGGGATTTGGATAATTTATATGAGGTGACAGATTTATTTCACTCAACACTTGAAAATTTTGATAAGGATTTTGATTGCAAATAATTACATTTCATCCAAAGAGGTTGGGGGTGATCTGTGATGGCTAATATTCAGTCTAACTTATTAATCTTGACCCATGAAGATTCTATTATGGTACAAGCACTATTGTTGCTGTGTTTCACCAGACAAGGCTTCATATGTCTCTTTATTTTACCATTCTTTATTCATGTTTTACAATTTTATCATTTCAAAGCAGTGTCAAATTTATCATTTCCAAATTGAGCTTTCACACAACAAAAAAAGTTCTTAGCACACACACTCTCACATACACGTTTTGCATATTGAAAATTTTCACCTGATTGAAGGTTCTGATATACATAGGTAAGTTAATTCTAGATCCTAAGATTTTCTTAAAGCTTAACTAGTTCCCAAAATCTGAAAAGTTTTTTTTTTTTTTTAAATCCCTTCTTGGTTGGGCCCAAAACTTTTCACTCCCACACAGAAGAGAAACCATTAACATAATCAATATTTTATATGAACACAAATTATTCTTTTCGATGATCCAAATAAGTTTAAACATTTTAGTCTTCAAGAAAATGTTTTTAAACTAAAATCATTGGGGTGGGGGGTAGATATAAAATTCAAAGTTGTCTTAAATATTTTAATTCATTAATTGTATCACTAGTAAAACCAGTTTACCTTGTTAAACCTACTATACAAAACCTGTTGAATATTCATCTTGACTATTAAAAATATTTACTCAAATTTTACATTAAAATTAAAAAATCTTTATTTTTATTGTTTAAGCAACAGTCGTATTAAATGTTTCCTTCCTCTTCCCAACATTTGTCTTTCATTATTTTTTGTATGTATTGATGTGATTATGCAATTTGTACTGCTTATTGTAATTACTTGTCCAAATGTGTATTTCTTTATCCCTTTATTTAATGCTTTGTCTTTTATTATATTTTTTAGCATCTCATTTTTTTCTTTTTCTTTTCATTTTTTTTTTTTTTGTTTCTTTGACAGGACGTTCCGTTAGCATGTCTGTGCTCTAACCTTTCCGGTGGGGGCGGTGTCATGCTTCCCAGAATGCACTTGTGGTCGGTCAGTCAGTCAGTCAATTGGTCGGACACACCTCCTCCAAACCCCTTTTCCTCCTCGTAAATTTTCTGCTTACCTCCCTTGCATGTACTTTACTATCCCTATTTCCCCTTTATCAGCATGTCTCGTTTTTTCTTCTCTATTTCATACACACACGCTAATTTTGTGGGGTTTAAAGAATTTCCATTGAACTTTTTTTCTTTTTAAATATTGTGCGGCATATTAATGACTTTATAGATTCATTCTAGACATTTTGACTTGAAAATCAGATCATCATAATAGTGAAGCCTAAGTGATGTTGAGTGTATAAAACTTACTTTTCAGAAAAAAGAAATTTATCTTTTGTAAATAACCAAACTGTTTTGCAAAGTGTGATCTCTACGGTTTAAAAAAAAATATAACAAGTATGTAAATCCATCAGATACGTAACAATTTTCTGTTTATACATCAACTGAACTGCACAATTTAAAATTTGCTGAATTAGTCTTGAACATCATTGTAGCATTTATTCCTGTTGTCTCCCTTTTCAACAATAAATGCAGAATCTCGTATTTCTCTCAATAACTTATTCTAATGTAATTCTTACAACTCAATCAACATTTTCATCAAAATTATTTAGTTCTGAAAAGTGACTAAAACAGAAGGCAGTTTTCTTGATTTTACTGCCTAATCTATCTTGCATTAGACAATCTAAACAAGATTGAGGTTAAAAAAAAAAAAAAAACAACAGAGGGGAAGGGGTCAATATAAAAGCTGCTTAGCACATACAGTAATTAAGTTTCCATAAGGCTTTTTAAACAGATGCATATTTCTAATTAGGTCCTCTCTTGATTTTTTTTTACCTAAAACAACCTTCTTAAACAATATTTTTAATTTAACATTTTATATTACTACAATTATATATGCAAGTGTGAGTAGGTATCCGTTTACCCCCCAAAATTAACTAACTCCTGATAGGAATCACTTAGACCAGTTGATATTAATTTTACTAATAAAATAAAGTAAAATAAAAGGTCTACTCTAACCTCTGCCCCCACTAAATGTTTAGAAGAAATAATGAGGAAAAAAAAAAAAAAAACTGTTTAAGTTACTTTGAGCACAAAGATAAAATCTGCAGGTTATATAATTTCTCAAATAGGTTGATGTTTTTAGAACCCTCATTTGGCTCAATGAATAAAAAACTGACTAGTATTTTATCTCAGATTTGATTTGAACTTTTTCATTTTGTGATGTAAACCATACCTTGTTACACTTTAAACTGTCCTTAACCATCCAGGCAAGATATATCCTCAGTTGAAACATGATAAAGAATATTTGCATAAAATTTACAAAGCATCTTAATGAAGTTTCATAATTTTTGCAATTTATTGTGTAGTACAATCAGATACATTGATTCCCTAAACTGACACCAGAATTAAATCTGCATGATTGGGGAGTGTCCTTTGCATAAGTCTCACATTACTCAATTATATCCCTGCTTTGAGACTAATTCTCCATGAAAAATCAAAAATAAAAAAATAAAAAATGCATGCAGCCTAAATTGCAATAGAATCTTAGTTTGGAAAATAATTAAGCTCTGACAAATCAAAAAGCAGTCTATATCAAGAAAACCAGATGAAGACATTCTAATTTGTCAGCTATTGAATCAATTTCTTTTTATTCAAAAGTTCCTGTGACAAGCAATTTGACAGCTACAAGCAGATAACAGTAATCATACCACAGGATTTAAAAATATTTTTTCCATGCAATATTGAATAAATTATGAGTTAATTAAAATTCAAGATTTTAAAAATCCTTACCACTTGTTACCTCACCAATTGCAAGCAGAAATTTACTTTCAGTAACATTATTTTTAATCAAATGTATTCATTTTTTTTTTTTTTTTAATAAACCAATTTTATAACTTGATATTTTCTTTTCGCTTAATTTTTTTGCAACAAATTTTTCATCTGAAAGTCATGTGGAGAACTGAAAAGGATTACAAATATTAATACTAAATGAAAATTCCAGTCAATGAACTTGCAAATATTAAATATTTGTTAAAGTATAATTATATAAAATTTGAATCACAAGTGACTTTCACCATCTCTACTCATCCTTGTAAAAGGGATTGGTAATGTAGCAAACCACCCACATATTTTTCCTAATAGGTACGGTTTCTGCTCAACCACACTAGGGTTATTTAAAGCCAGACAAAGGTTTTAAATTAGGGTTAATAAAGACCAGAAGGTAAATGCATGGACAATCCATTCTCCTCAGATAAGTTTAGGATGAAAAGGATTTGAATTCTAAAAAGGTTAGGTATTTCAATTTATTTATTAGATTGAAAGTTTGATCATAAATCTCAAGCTGCATCCACAAGCAAAGAGAAAAGGTGAAGAAAAAGAAAAGACATAATGAAGGCATCATTCTTTTTTATTTAACCATTCAGCATACAATTTTGCATGCTTCCCAGTCTTCTCAGACAATATAAAACAATGAGTTGACAGTTATAATTTGCCAGACTCAAACCTCAGAAGCTAGAGACAGGCAACAGCCATCTATGGATATCAACACAGAGTTTCTTGTGATAAGAGACAATATTACAAGAGTTTAGAACATTTAGAATAGGAGCAACGAGCATGGGCTGTCTAAGTGCAGCATAAGTACATAGCAGAAGCACTACAAGTGAAGATTCTACAATCTCCAGGGAAGCAATGAGAGAAAAGTACACAAATTTTTTTTTTTTTTTTTTAAACCTAAGGTTAGGAGGAGGGGGAATAAGAGAAAAAAAAAAAAAAATCAAAATGAGCATGAAAACAGAAAAAAAAAAAAAAAAAAAAAAAAAAATAATCCTGATACCACTGCCATGCTCAACATCAAGTTTTGTTTTGTTTTTTTTTTTCATTTCAATTTATTTTTTATTTTTTTTATATAATACAAAGTAGAAAAAGGAAAACAGGAGATGGTCAAATGGAAATTACTAGCCAACCATGAGCTAGCTTGGTTTGTAGCAGTCCGTGTACAATGATGAATGCCTGTGCCTTACATGGACCCACATTTAAAAGGAATTTTTTGAAATGACTTTCCCTTAAAGTTTCTCACATTTGATTTAAATCAACTCCGCTGTTTCAATGAGTGATGCAGATTCCACATGTGCTTATTCGCTTGCCCATCATCCGAGCCGAATGTCTGCAGCAGAGGTAAAGCAGGGAAGGGCGACGGCGGCAGCAGCGATGACAACGGCAGCAGTAGGAGGAGGAAAAGGAGTAGGAGTAGTAGGAGATGGAGGCAGTCTTCTGTGCCACTTAGCTATGCTAATATTTTCTCCCTCTGGACATCGAGTAGGCTTTACTTTTGTAGCCTGTGCTGGGGCCCCTGAAATGTGATAAAAGCCAATGTTACGGATGCCTGAGCCATTGCTGTGCTGTTGTCATATCATCACAACTGCTAAGACTTGTTTAAATTTTGTTTATCAGCATATCCAAGCAAAATTAAATTTACAATTGTTTTCACTAGGCCACTGCAATCAATACTTAAGTTGAATATATGTTGCTGTTGGTAGAAGGTAAAATGCCACAAAACTGAAGGTTTTAAAAACAAATAACATGTTAAAAAAAAAAAATTTTTTTTATCTAAGTGGAGGAACAAAGAAAAGAGCAGCAGCTGCTGCTCTAAAGCAGCAATAACAATTAAATGCCACGTTGCTCCCATAATCAGAAAAAGGCACTTACAATTAAAATACAACTTTGAAAAGGCATGCAAAGCTAGAAAAAGGGCTATGTGTGTGTGTATATATATATATATATATATATATATATATATATATATATATATATATATATATACATACACACACACATATATATATATATATATACATACACAAGTACCTTATAAAACTGGCAAGAATCTTTGTTAATATTCCATGGATGGCAAAGTGCCAGAAAAAGGGAAGAGTTTAAAAAAAAAAAAAAAAAAATGGATGAGGGGAGAAGAGACAAACATACCATAAAAATTACATGATTGACTAAAATATGAACAGGTGCTAATGGGGGAGAGAAAAAAAATTTTTATGATTGATGAAGAAAAAAAGTGGAGTGGCAACAATAGAATCAGTTATGCCAATGAATTTACTACTGTTGCAATGGAAGAATTTTTTTTTTTTTTTTAATGACTGAGGACAATTATGATGCAAAAGAAATTTTTGCATGAATTTTATGAAGTAAATATTGTCATATCCATAAATGTTTTGCTGATGAATAATGGGTCACCACTAACCCTGCAACAGCAGCAGCAGCAACCATTTTGCTAAGTGATGATCATAGCCTCCAACATTTTAAGCAACTAAAATTGCTAGGCCTTTATAAGCAGTTGTTGCTGCTGCTGCTGCAGATCCTGAAAGAAGCTATTGCCATCTGGTGGTAACAAAGTGGACAAAAGTTGTTTTATTTATGATAACCACTGCCGTACCATTGGTTGTACTGGCTTTGACCACCACCACCACCTCCGCCTCCATAGCCTTGATAGTAGTTCTGGTTGTAGTTCTGTCCCCATTGAGAGTGGCTGCCACTGCTGCCGCCACCACTATAACCACCACCACCTTGGTTAGAACCACTGCCATAACCCCACTGAAAAATGAGGAAAAATAGTATTAAAATAGGTATTAACATTTTAAGCAACTTATCTACAATAAAAATGTATATTAGATAAAAATTTTCCCAATTAAAATAACACCACAAAAGTATGAATGAATATTCTTCTGACAACTGTCAAAATAAAAGATGCTTACATTTCCATAGCCAGATTGAGATGAAGATCCCCACTGTCCACCATAATTGCCTTGATGGCCCCAGGATCCTTGGCCACCACTGTAAGGTCTGTTGGAGCCCCAAGAACCACCACCATAACCACCACTACGCTGACCAGAACCTTGATAACGCTGAGAAAGAAAAGAATAATTAAATAAACTTCAACATCATTAAGGGTGAGGGGGATAAAAGATATCTAATCATTTATTTTTTTTAAAAATTAGCCAAACAATTGCAGCTACGAATTTCAATCTTTACCTGTGTTTGTCTGTAGCCACCTGATCTGCGGTCAGGAGATCTACGGTCATAACGGCTGTGGGGACGAGGACCACGAGAGGAATAACCACCTGAAAAGAAAAAAAAAAAAAAAAAAAAAAAAAAAAGTAAATTCAAGAACTGAAGAGAAAGCAAGAATAACTTAAAATTTTAAGCCAGCATTAATTGGATTATTTAATTCAAACAGAACATACCTCGACCACCACCACCACCACTACCATATCCTCCACGTCTGTCATTATAACGAGGTGATGGTCTGTCACGGAAGCCTCGAGAACCACCACGCCCAAAGCGGTCTCTGTCACCATAACCACCACCCCTACGATAATCTCTGCGATCAAAGCGTCCACGACCTTAAAAATATAGAAACCAATTTAAATTTAGTGAAGTACAGTAAAAACTTCATTCAAAATCTGGTTGCAATTTAAACTCGCCATCAGATCTATTTTACCAATATAAATAAGCAGAAAGCAACCTGGTCAAAATGGCTTGTGATCTCTGCCTTAGAACAAATTAAATGAATTAAAATTGTTTTTTAATGAACATTACACTAAGACCTTACAATATTAAGCGAAAAATCAAATTTCACAACAGAGAGAGAAGAAAAAAACTTACCAAATCTGTCACCTCTGAATCTTTTAGAAGGAGGAGGGAGTGCTGCTGCACCCTCCTTTCTGTATTTTTCTATCAAAGGTTTGGCCTCCTCTTTGTCCAGCTCAGCATATATTACAGCATCAAACAAAGTGCCTTCCTCAGGAGCACTAAAGTTGGCTAAAAGGATAGAACTGGTTTAAGCTTATGAGCAATAATTGATAAGAGTAAAAAGTGAGGGAAAATATAAAAAGAAAGGAGGTGGGAGAGAGAGAGAGAGAAAAGTGGTTAGGGAAGGAAATCTTCACTTTAAATCTTTATATTGAGAAAAAAAAAAAAAAAAAAAAAAAAAAAAAATATAAATAAATAAAAATAAAAATATATATATATATAAAGAGGGGGTAAGGAGAGAGAAAAAAAATTAGACAGAAAGAAGACTGAAAACTCAACCCTAAGTGCTAGACCTGAATCCTAATCTTGATAGATGTCTCCTGGGAGGATAATAAATCGGTGATACCTTTAAAGCGATGCACAGGACAGGATAGACTTTTTCTGTTAAATAGTAGCAACATGTACTTTTATTTCTTATACATTTTAAGAATTTTTTATTTTTTTTTTTTATTTTTTTTTTTTTTATATATGTACATATATATATATATATATTTTTTTTATAAAACAGCTGCTGAAGATTATTATTTTTTTTTTCTACTGGAGTGACAGCAAGTGTCAGGTAATACTTTTTCGAGGCAAAATTAACACAGGAAATGAGTAGTTAATGATTCCATATTGTGCCACTTAGAGGCAGCAGGCCCTACCTTTCATCTCAAGCACCGCCTTTTCAGGTACATCTTTGCCCTCTTCTTTCTCCCTTTGTGATATGCGTCTTTTGAAATCTTCATCGGTAGGTACTACCACAACTGCCTTGCGTTGAAAGCCTTCAAAAGGCGTCATTTTACGTCTCCGGGCTGATGCATACACGTTTGTCTAGCATGGTAATAAAGAACAATATAATCAATGTGGCTTTAGATGGCACTTCTCTCTGTCAATCGCAGACGATTGGCGTTGTCTCATGGCATATATGGTCGCATATATTAAAAACATCAGCCTCTTGCATCTGCAATATATTCTTAAAATGAAAAGATATCAATATTGTTCCATTTTCCAGGAGGGTGTGGTTACAACGATCAGACCGCAGCAGGCAGCAAAAGCCGTCAACTTTCTGTACTGAATATCCATTCTTACATGACCCAAGAACTTACCAATGCCAGCTTTTGATACTATTTTAAAGAGAAGTCCACCTATTGAGAAACAGGGAAGTGCAGGATTAGAACTAAAACTGGTTTGGTATTCTAGCAGCAGCACTTCAGTACAAAACAATTGAAAGGATTATCAAGGAGGTTCAGGAAACTTGGGTGAATCAAATAGAATAAGTATCTGGCAATTTGAGGGAAATCTTGATAGAATAAATAAATAAATCTGTAGCCCCACCAGGTTTTATTCATTTTAAGAAAGGAAAAAAAAAAGAAAAAAAAAAAAAGACATTAATTTAAGCTGTGGGAGCAAATCAAAAAAGGGGTATGGAGAAAAACAAAAATCTATTTTATTTACTAGCAAATTCTCGAAAGGTAAAAGAAAAAAAAAAAAAAAAAAAAAAATATATATACAAATAAAAAAGTTTTCAAAATTCAAAACAAAAATTTTTTCAAGTTTCCCAACCCACTGCATATTCTATAGAAAGTTAAATTCAATATAAAGTTTTGTTGAAAGAAAAAGTTTCACTATTTAAATAAAATATAAGTTTCCTTTTATGATTTCCTGATGCCAGTTTTGTTTTTTTTCTTTTATTGTAGAGAGAAAAAATATGTATCAAATGCTGAAGTCTGCATTTTAGAAAGAAAAAGATTGCATTAAAAAAAAGAAAAAGAAAATCCACAAGAGAATCACATCAGGATTGCTCGTCACACCTCCAGGCTCCAAGGGGGGATGAGAAAGCTGGTTCAGAAAAAGATTACTTTGAATGTAAATACATTGATGGATCATTTTCATAAAATGAAACTGGAAAGTATATGTAAAGATAATGCTAGGTTTCACAATCCAGGAGGATGAGCAACTGTTGAGTATGTCAATTTGTGTAGATATTTGCATATAAATAATTTAGCAAGCCATGAAGTAATGTGTTGGCAATGCAGCATGAGCAGTTTAAGACATTGATAAAAATTATTTTAATTCAATCCACATAATACATGGAACAAGTACAATGGTTTTGATAAGATCAACATCTTACAGATTTCAGCAAAATGTGTTAACTGGACTGATTTGTCAAAAAAACCTAAATGCCTTGAAGCATATTTCATTCTCAACAACAAAAGGACAGGCAATTACCAAGATTTGTGCACTGTCTAAAATATCAGATTGCAATCCAAAAAATTAAGTTTAGCATGCAGACAGATTCCCTACAGATTCAAAAATTTCATTTGAATATCAACATGTACAAGTAACCATATTTTTTTTTTAAAAAACTAGAAATAGTGCATGTTAAAAAAAAAATTACATGATGTATTTTCAAAGAGGAAAATAAATAAAAACAAGTGTGCAATTAATAAATGTAAGACTGGTAAAATAAAAACTATTAAAACATTTAAGAACTCCCAAGTCAAAATATAAAATAGTAAAATCTCTGCAAAATATAAACAATTATCAAGTTCCCTCCTCCAATAATTTTTTCAATATCCAAAAGATACAGTTAGGTCTTTAAAAACATTTTAGATCATGTGCAGAACTTTGCCAAGTGATCTATTTTCCTTAGCATAGAACCTAAAAATGGTTCTAAATCAGACAGTGCCATGCAGAATATACCAGTTTCCAGTCCTTTTGACATGCAACCAAGTGCTGTCTACTTAGGTGCTTTAAGTAAAAAATGCACATCTTTAAATCATGAACAACATAACAAAAAGGAGGGACAAAAGCTGATTGACAGAATTAGATGCTTATGGCAGCAAAGTGCACCTAAAGAAAAGGTTATATATTCAATAAGAAATATACTGGACTGGTGAAGGAATCCCACTTTTCAGTTATATATCCAAGTTGTTGATTGGTAAGTTCATTGCAAAATTTACATCTACCTTGGTGTGATGATCAATTACAAAAATCAAAGTGCTTCACAAAAATCTCAAACTGAAAAAAAACAAGATATTTAATAAGTCCCAACAATCATTAAGTGCTTTGTCTTCCACTTCACACCAAGCAACATTGAACCATTCAGTTTCACAATTGAGCTTTCAAAGGCTCAGCACACAACATGTCATAAAATGAAATGCTATATACATCATGGCTGACATCTTTGACATGTGGGCAAGCACCAATGAGACTTTTTTTTTTAAAATATACAAATTTTATCAATCAGCAATGATGAGTTGTTAATGAAATCAACAAAATATAGTAACTATAGCAGACCATGAATTCTCCTCCTTCAAACTAAAAGATGTGCATAGACATTGCATACAGCCTCATTCACTTTCAGAAAAAACCCTCATTCACTTTCAGAAAAAACCCTCACTCACTATTTAGGATCAGTCACCCCATTTCCTTCATTGCCTGCATGTTCCTCTTCATGGAAAGAAGCCTATACTTAAGTGGAATGGGAAGGGATAAATCTAAGAATTTAGTTTTCCAAATACCTGATCCAAAATGTAGTTGCGCTTCTTGCGAGCTGCCATCTCAATCATTCGGTTTAGGCACTTTGTGGACTTGTCAATGAGAACATCCCATCGTCCAGCATAGTTCCTCTTACGAGGCAGACCCATCACCTGCAATGGTAATTTTAGATTTCAAAATTATCAAAGAATGTTTTAAATTTCATGAATTCTATTAATGGCACTGTACAAAGGATATCAGTATTTCAGATTAAATATACAAGCAGTATCTAAGTATTCAAGCAATGAACAATTATACAACTAAAGTGGGAGGGGAAAAAAAAAAAAAAAAAAAAAAAAAAAGAAAAAAGTTACCTTCATTTTGTCAATGATGTTATTAGTACCAAGGACATTAAACTTCTTTTCAGGATTAGCCTTGGCATGTTTTTCTGCCCAAACAGTTTTACCTGCACCAGGTAAACCAACCATCATGAGAATCTACAAAAACATTTAAGAAAGTTGTATTTTATATTAATATTTTTCCAGTTGATACATTCGTTTTTCTTAGATGTTTTGGTCTCTCTATGAGAGAACATTGAAATTTTGTTGTGTCAGTGTCCTTGTTCACTGCAGGATCACATAATTTAAATAAGATTTCAGCAGTGATAATTCTTTCAAACACGTTTGGCTGAAGATCAATTTATTCAATTTTCAAATTAGCAGTATTATGTTTGGTAAATTTGCCAAAGTTCATATTTATTCTTTATTATTATTATTATTATTATGAATACTTTTGAATGTTTGCTACATTTATTTTACCTTGGATGTTTATTTTGATCTCACTTTCTATGAGGTGTGTGTGATTGAAAAATTGCATCTATAACAACTTACCTCACATTCTTCCTTTTTAGCTGGAGGTAAGGAACCCCTGATCCGCTTTTCCAAATCAATGGTTGAGAGGAAGACAAACTCCTCTTTCAAAGGGAAAATGGCTCTTCCTTAAAAAAAAAAAAAAAAAAAAAAAAAAAAAAAAGTTAAATAGCCAACAAGTCTTAAAATATGGATATTTAAATACCAAAATAAGATGAAAATTTTTCAATGGCTTAAATATTGGGAAAGACTAAGAAAATGAGCTTTTAACTGAAGCTAATTTAAAACATTTTCTATTTTGAATAGCCAATATATATATATATATATATATATATATATATATACACAAATTTTGTATGCATCAGTGTCAGATTTGTATTAAATAATCCAATACAAATAAAGAGAAAACATGTTTCTGGTTACAATCATTAATTTATAATGACTAGACAAGGAAGAAGAGGGGAAAAGACAAAGAAAAAAAAAAAAAAAGAAAATGCATACATTTTGTCCAAAATTGCATTCAAATTCTGTATTCTTGGTCAGAATATGAGCAAACAATGGAGCCTCTCCAATCTCTTCTCTATCAATTTCAAAGCATACACCAAGATCTTCTCCATTCTTGCTGTAGGAGATGGTGGGAGGATCACTTTCCCAATCCTTAAAAAAAAAAAAAAAAAAAAAAAAAAAAAAAACACATAAGTTTGTTATCCATATAACAAGCCTAATGTCTTAATTGAAGGAGCTGTCATTTTACAAAATTTATAAACTAGCAGAGAGAAATGTTATTTCTGAATAAACAAAGACAATTAACCAACAACATTTTTGCATTTTATAGTAGGCATTAACTGGGTTAAACCAAGGATTTATTTTAAGGGCAAAATTTAATAAAGCACTAAGAAAAGGAGGTAGAAGAAGAAGAAAAAAAAAACTTACTAAGTATGCAGTGATAACATCACCAGTACCAAATTTTTCACCATAATCTTTGAATTTGCAATCTGTTGAAGCTTTTCCTGTTCCACCATAACCATGAGATAATGGTTCTTCACCTAAACAGATAAAAAAAATTTGTAAATAAAGATTCAATATGCAAAAAAAAGGATAAGTTTTATGCAGTAAACTAAAGCAATATTTTCAATAACTTAAAATACAAATATATTAGTTGCTCATTTACACATTTACCTGAGATCACTTAGTGAAATGGAATAAATAAACAAAAAAAGCGAAATGATGTTGGAAGTTAGGATAGCCAACTTATACAATAGCATTTTCAAAATTTTGGAATCTTTTTGGGGTGGGACACTAAATAGACGCTACCAATAGCAAGCATATATGTAATTATGCAAAAAGTCACAAATGAATTAAAATATTCCTTACAGTATCAATTTAACTGATATTTAATTATAAAATGATAGAAACATATTTACCCAATTGTAAGCTTGTAGCATCAGTAGAAAAACCAACTCTGACAACATGCTTGTTTTGTTCCTCACTTGGTAAATGGTTAACATTAAGTTCTTCACCAACCTATAAAGGAAAGTGGGGAGAAAAAAAAAAAAAAAAAAAAACGCCTTTATTATTAAACAAAAATAATGAGTAAAATATTTCTGGGCATGCATACTATTTAGTTAAAATTATAATAGTACAAGATCTACAAAATTACCTTTACTTCAAAGGCCACTTTACCAGTGTTTACACCATAAGTTGAACGGACTCCAGCCCACATAAAAGCAAATCCATCAGTGGTCAGAGGATGAGCTTTGTAATTGTTCTCATCAATACGAAGGTTCAAGTCACAATTGTCTACAAAGAGAAAGACATTTTCCGTTGATCATCAATTATGACAATCTAAATAAAATATGCATAGAAGTTATTTATGAATAAAACGTCAAAGTTTTAAAAAAATTTCAAATAAAAATCAGTTATCTGTCTATCAAGTAAAATAGCCTTAAGCCTAGCATAAAACTTAACAAGTTTACTTACATCTGTCAAAAACAACATCTGTGGATTGCACCCAACTATCATCTTCCATTTCAACTTTTTTAGGTGGTGGGCTTCGCCTGAAAGACAAAAATCAAATTAAAGCTTTAAATAAATAAATAAATAAAAAAAAAAAAAAAAAAAACACCATGCTGACTATATAGATAACCAATGTTAAGGCCCATAATGAGTGGATATAGCAAGACCAGAAACTATTATAGTTATTGCACCAATCAGAAGTATAGAGAAACTACTTGTACAATAAACAAGTTACAATTTTATTTTCATACAAGGTTTTTTTTATTATTATTATTATTATTCTATAAAACTTATTTTTTAAATCCAAGAGGAGAGGAAAAAATAATTAGCATCAGAAATCCCTACTTACCTTGGTGAATGTCTTCCACGATCTCTGGAGCGTGATGTTGAACGTCTGGAACGATCTCGAGATCGTCTCTCCTTTGATCGAGAGCGTTTCCTTTTCTGGGCTTTCTTTTCTTTGTCCTCAGCTACAACAGTTCATATAATTAAGTTAAAAAAAAAGAAAAAAAAAAAAAAAGACAACTCCAATATTAGACACAAAATAATTTTAATTCCTAAAAACTACCAAAGATTACTTACCTTTGGATTCATCTTGCTGCTGTTCATCATCCTGAGAAGTTTCATCAATAGTTTGAAATTCACCCTCAGGCATATCATTTTGATCTTCTTCCTCCTCTTCCTCCTCCTCTTCTTCATCACCTACATCATTCTCAGCATCCTAAATAAAAGGAATAGTTTAAGGACAAAAATTAAGATTTATAAAAACCTGCAATATTCTGCAACAACAGATTCGTCTAAATTCACTTAGGAAATGCCAAAATAAAGGCAAACCACAATATTAAAATAGAAAAGATACTAATAGAAAATACCCAATAATTAATAAAAACTGACAAACTTCACCTTTAATATTTTTACAAACTGCAGATAAAAAGCACAATCTAATTAGAGATTAATTACAAAAAATAGGTACCTCCACATCTTTGTTATACCTAAGCTTTTAAAAAATAAAATAAAAAAAATAAAATCTTTTATTAGTTTCCAATAAGCAAAATACTTCAAAACTAATTTAAATTAACTGGAAAGAGTTTTTCTTTTTGCTAATAATTGATTTTAGCACCATTTTTAGGCAATGTAAATCTTCCAAAATTAAAGTATACTCTTCTGAAACTTTGGGTATATTAGCGGATTTAAAGTATAATTAATCTGATTTGAAACGTTATTTAAGTTTTAAATATTGCAGAAATTCATTTTTTTTATAACTACAGTGGATATACCCGTAAGAATTACTTGAATATAACGTGTGCACCTTCTTTAATTTCGAACTACAATCTTTAAAATTTAGGAAAATATTCTCTAATGTTTAAATTTTAAGTACTTTGGTTTTAAATTACTATAGTTATTGCCTTATTTTCTGATATCGTGCATCCGTATTTACAGAAATCGGCACGTGTATACACATACCAAAATAATTCAAACTTTTTAAAATATTGGTGTTTGAGGATTTGTAATAAGCTTTTTCATTTATAACTATTAAATATAGTTTTTACTAAATATCACCCAACTGGGTCAAATTAAGACAATTTAAAAAAAAGATTTTTAACTATAAATTATTCAAATTTAAGAAAAAAAATTCATTAAATTTTTAAGACAATAATGTCCATAATTTTACTAAAATAATATCTTAGTTTTATTGCATTTTTTTATTTTAGGATTCAGAGCAAACTTTCGGTTACTGGGAGCCATGTTTTACAAAAACAAATTGATTTAAATTCCGCTTTTAAATAATATAAACATTAAGATCTGGCGCGGAGGAATAACAGACGTAAGAAAAAAAAAAATCTAAAAAATAATTTAATTCATTTGTGAATAAGCCTTGAAAATTTAATTAAAATCCGAAAATTTGATATTTTTTTCCACGCTGAAGGAAAAAGAAAAAAGATCTTTAACTAAAATTTCGAACGTGCTAAAAACGATTAAAAAATACTTTGGGTCTTTCCTCTTTACAACGAAGAATTTGACGATAAAACTTTTCATTAACGCATTTTTCATATCTTTTTTTCGACGAATTTACCAACGTAAATAAAATTAGCAGAAATTGAAGAAAAAAACAAAAACCAACTAAATTCATATTCACGTGGAATGTTAAAGACGAAAAGGTTCTACACACCTCATTACCATCGACGTCTAGAGAAGCTTCGTCAGCATTTCCGCCATCAATATCTTGGGAAGACTCATCGGGAGCTTCTTCATCTTGCATACTGTCATCAATGGAATCATCTTCATCTACAAAAAAAAAAAAAAAAAAATTCCGTTTAACTAGGGAAAAGGTCAATATTTACAAGAAAAATATTTACAGTAGATAACATTTTCAGTAAAAGTTTAAAATCAATTCCTCCATAGTTAAAGTAAAAATATAATTAACTAGACATAAAATCTACTATCCCAAATATTTTAAAAATCTATAAATGCAATGCTGTTCAAATGCAGCTTTTACAGAATGATCCCTCTTCAAATTTATTTTAAGAGACATTTACAATATTCGTGTTCACTGTTATGATCGGTGGTTGTATTGTGTCGTTTTCTATTTTAGGCGCACAATCAAATGTTAATGCATATTAATTAACAGAGTTCATATATATATATATATATATATATATATATATATATATATATTTTTATTACTGTTTCCCTAGTCATTGAACGATTACAGCAATAGATTGACAATAACAGCTACTTAAGTTTTTGTTTTTTTTCAAGGAAGACAAAAAGTTTCCTATCAACCTATGATTGCTGCATTTAAAAAAAAAATTGCACGCATATAGAAACACGTTAGAAACAATAGGCGGAACGAAAATTCGTTTTACAATATTTAAAATTTCAAAATAGTTGAAACTTCTTTATAGCAGGTCAACAACAATAATACTTAGAAAAAGTTCGTTCTTAAAAATGTAAATTAATGTTAAACAGAAACATACAAAAAGAGTTGGAAAAGTAGAAGAAAAGAAAGGTGAATTGCAAGATGTTTCTAGTTTTTGCTTGCAATGCTTAACCAGACACCACAGCAGTCCACAAAGCAAGTGCCTAGAAACAGCAGCAGCACTGGCTACGTTACATACGTACGTAATGCAATGTACATTTCCGTACATATCGTATAACTACTTCTACCATAAAAAAGGACATCGACTACTGACTTCTACATAAACAAAATAAAAAATCTCACAACTTTACCCTCTTACAATTAAAAATTCATTAATTACTACAATTAAGGAGTTGGTTTAAAAAAAAAAATATATCAGGCTAAAGAGATGTACTGCTATCCGAAGAAAATAACACAGAATGGAGATTTGGATGTCTATTGTTGAATTATAATATTGATTAATAGAATATATTAGTCGCAGCAGTTTAATGAGGAAAGTTGATTGCGCTGGAATTAGCCTTAAAATAAAATATTGCGTAAAGAAAAAAAAAAAGAAAAAGAAAACTTAAAAAAAATCCATAACAAAAGATTTAATAAGCTATTTTTTAAACTGCGCAGAAAAGTGCTGCAAACGAACTCTTTCTTATATTTTAAACAAAATGACTAAGTTCATAAAAATGTGTACTTATACCATTACTCAAACATGAAGAGGAGGAGGAAAAATAGAGAAATTAGAAAGACGACGTAATATGTGAATAATAAATTGTACGACGAGTTGCTTGCGGTGAAAGAGACTAGAGCAAATAAGAAGAGAAAGGGGGTCGGAGGAGTCTTGTATCATCGACCGAGCAAAGTGAGTGAGAGAGAGGGCTAGGCAGCCACTTGAGTCGAACAACGTTTCACTTCGCCTTTCACCAACGAAAAGAGAAAAGACATGCCATAATGGTTGGCGGCCGCCGTTGTCGTGCTGATGGTGGACCATCATGTTTTTAGAAAACTGGCATCTTGTTTTTACTCAAACTCGCTCAAATCCTTCACAAAACATACAAAAGTATTCTCGTTGCTATTTTCTAGACTTTCATGACAATTTAAAGTTTAAGATAGGTTTAAGTTATTTAATAATGTTATTTTTTTCCCATTAAAACAAACCTTTTCAAGAGAATTAGGGCATTGCATTAAGCGGACCGTATCAGTTTTCAAATACATTAAGTTAGTTAATACTAGAAGGGGACATTTTTTAACTAAAATAATACACACAAATATACAGGCGAAAATTTAACAATCTTTAACCGGCAAGTGGATTTCCGTGAACCAGAATTAGGACCGTTCCCTTTTTAAACGAAAACGTACCTGGAGCATACATCAAACTAGACATTGTTCCCAATCAGAATGGGCTCGAGCCGTCAGCTTTGGCAGAATATTTAAAATATGAATTATGTAGACTAAATCCGAGGTATGAAAGAAATATAAAAAAAGAAAAAAAACTTAGAAATGCAATGAATATTCCGCGATGGAGTTAAAGCAGCTCAGAGGCGGAGAGAGTTGGTTTTTTTTTTTCAGGCGAGATTTGAATATATCAATGGACGTATTCTCCCTCACTGGCTGCTGTAGAAGGGTTTCTATATTAATGACCAGCCTCTGGGTTTTTCTTAAACACCAGAAATCCGGGATGAATATCAAAATCCAATTCCTGTATCTCGGAATAGTTCAGTCTAATGTGAACGACAATAGAAGTACGGACGGCTGTAGTGGATTAATTAAACTTTTGTTTGTCTAAAACGAGGAACCCTTCGCTCGTTTATATCCGTTACAGAAGAACAGCAATATGAGAGTGATAAGAGAACTGGCGGGAGGAGAGATGGTAGGAGGAGCGTCACGAGGAGGAGACAGAAAATAGAGAGAGTAAAAATGCGGCCGTCCCCCTTCTTTTTTGACGTGGATGAGTAGGAGAAGGCCACAAAGAAAGGGAGATCAAGTAGTAGTAGCAGCAATGGTAGAAGTACATAGGCAAAACAAGAGAGGGGGGCAGAAGGAGCAGGTAGATTAAAAGGAGGGGGAGGAGGAGAAGAAGGCGGCGGCGGTTGTATGACCTCTACAGGAACAGAGGCTGACCTAGTTTCATGGCTGCTGCAGAGGCAACTACAGAAGCTCAGTCATTTCTTTTCCATCCATTATTTTTGATTTAGTCTCTCTTTCTGCACCTCGGTGACGATATCATTAGCAGCAGCAACAATATTGCCATTGTTCAAATACAGCTTGCTTTTTAAAAAAGCAAGTATTAAAATACCTAGCAGCTAAGAGTAAGGACACTAACCGAATTTTATAAAAGAAAAAATTTGGATTTTTAGTCGTTAGGCTGAAGCAAAGAAAATTATTTTGGTAAATTAAAGCAGAAATTATCTAGAAAAAATTTAGTAGATAAATCAGTAAGAATAACTTTGTTCACATCAAATCGGGAAAAAAATTTAAGTACATTTTTTTTTAAATAAAAATTCACACAATATAAACGCAAGATATAAATACAAAAATATTGATCAAAATCGTAAACAAATTTAAAAACTATTTTCAATACAATAACATTTAAAAGGTGATAGCAGGCAATAAGTGAAATTCATTAAAGTACAAAAGAAATGAATGTTTTATTTGCAGAAGTGTTAAGATTTAATAATATCTTTCTTTAACCTACAAAAACTATTCACACCCCATTTTTGTGAGTAATACAAATTAGCAAACTTTAGGAATGATTAAAGTTTGTATACAAAAATTGCACTTAATCGAATGAAAGTAAAAGCAAATCTTTATTCATAACATTCAGATTTAATTTTGTTGATGGCTACTACCACTATAAATTTTTTCTCCTACTACCACCTTCATTACTACTCCTACTATCACCCGGTAGTAATTGTATAAGAGTAGTAGTTATAGTTGCAATAAAAGGAACGTTTAAAAATGGGGAAAAAAAGGAAAAAAATTAAGCATATATAAACGATCGGTATGAATGAAAGATCGCCAGAGAATCAAGCAAAATGTTTAACGTGTGTAATCAATGTTTTAAGCAAAGTAGATAGACAATTAAACAAATCTGGAGGGGGAAAAAAACTAAGGGAAGTTTATTTCTCTTAAAAACCAGGCCATAGTCATGCGTAGGCAGGAAGGTTCAGTTGTGACAAGAGATTTACCACACACATGGGGAGACAGACCCTTGATAACCGGCCGGCGGCCCGGCATTAAATGGTGGTCAACGGTTAATTTAAACAATAAAATCCATGCACACATAAACAAAGATATCTTTACAAATGTCTAAGCGGAAATAAACACCACAACAGTGAGATCGCAGCTATTTCATTGTTGGTTCATTCACAAGGGTGGGAGGGATACCAAACGGTTGTAGGAAACGAAGAGAAAACATCGTTCCTCTTTGAGATGGGAAGGGAGTTAAGACAGGGCATTTTTTTCAGAAACCATACTGATATGAAACATCTTTTCAAAACCGATGTTTAAAGAAATGAGAGAAGTAGATAAATAAACAGTTCTTACCTGCAATACCGTGTTCTTTGTTCAAGGCTTGCTGTAATCGCTTCACTAGAACTGGCTTCGTACCTTTAGAGTCCAGGCCACGAATTTTTAGTTCCTCGCGCAATTCTGCAACTTTGAGCTTATTTGGATCCATATCACTCATTTTTAGCCTAAAATTGCGTACTTTGCAGTACTAAAATAAATTAGGTAAAAGAAAATCGAATTTTAAAAAAGTAAATACTGTTGGTTGAACGAGTTTTCTGAATGACGCTAACCCTCTGCCTTCAAGCTTTGACGCAAATGGCGGGCGAGAGATTTGAACATGCGCAGATATATTATGATGCGGGTGATATGAAAATTAGGTTTCTCCGAAACGTCATCTTCCTCCATTCAATTTAAATTCCTTAAATGGATTATTTTTATTAGATAATTTTTCTACTTTTATTGTATTTTTAGTTTAATTTTAAGTAACTGAACACATGTGCAGCAATTATAAAGTTACAGTTTAACTAGCTTTTATTATTTTTCTCCAAAATTGACTAGTAAACAAAGTGAAATACGAAACCACCAGAAATTTAAAAGCAAGATTTTAAATAATTTCAAGAAACCAAGTCATATTTTTTTAATAACTTTATCATTTACTTAATTTTAAGCCGAAAATTCTAACACTATTTTTTGCAATTTTATTTCAAACATTAAGAAAATTATTTCAAGAAATATTCACTCAAAAATTTATTTTATATCACAATGATTTAGATATGAAAAATAACTTATCTTAAAAAAAAAAAAAAAAAAATTTAAAATTTTTAAATATATTTTTCCATGAAATATTGTAATAAAGATAAAAAGGGGAGGAAAATGTGCGAATTCGTTCCGGTTAGATATAATTCGTTATTTCTATGAACCCAGCATTAGTGACGTAACCCTTCCGGAACTTATTCCATCCGACTACGAAAATGTTCTTGTATTTGACTATCATCTCGTACTTCCTCGTAATAAAACTGTCCCTTCACTCTCCGTCGCATAAATATCACGACCTTCTTTTTTTATTTTTTTTTTTTAAAAAAAAAAAGATTCACTGTATATGAGGGCAAGAGGAAAAACTTAAATATATATCTCGTTTTCTTAACCAAAGTAAAAATTAAAACTGAGAGTGCAAAAGTTATTTCGATTCTATCTTATTAAATTGAAAGTTTTTTGGGTCTTTTTATCATATGCCTTGTTACATAATGATGTGAAAGTTTGTTTTTTTTTGTCGAGAGAGGGATCAGTTTTCAAATAAACTGACCTCTCTGAATTGAAAAAGAGGACATTTTACAAATAAGTAGATTATTATTTTTTTTTTTGATATTAAGATTTAAACGCTTAAAAAATATATTTAAATCTTCCTTCATTAAATTTTATTTACTGACTATAAATTTTACAGTAAAATAAAAAAAAAAAAAAGAAAAAAGGCAATTTTTTCAGCTTTCAAAAGAAATGATAGATTGGGACCCCACTTACAAGTTAAATTATTACTTTATCAAATTAATCATCAACAGGGGTTTTCTCTCCCTTTCTCCTCCTACCCTGAACATTTAAAAAGCCTAAAGCAAGTTCAAGGTTTCAAAAACCGTTTATGAATACAAAAATTTGAATTTTTCTTTAAAAACAAAGGGAGAAAATCTAATTCAGTCAGAAGATATATAAATTAATTCCATTTGTTCCTATCTAATAGTACTTAACTTTACTGATTGTCTGCTATTGAAAAGGAGAGCAGATTTATTTAAGAGACATCAAATCCTCCAACAAGGAGAATTATGAGTAGGCGCCATGTTTTTATAGTTCACTAGCATTTAAAATTACAGCTATATAGGATTTTTTTTATCATTGTACTTTAAATGCGGCTGCACAAACCAAATCTGATGTGACTTAACTACTCACTTCCATGAGTAGAAACTTTTTCAGAGATTTAAAATGCAAATAAAAATATTTAAAAATACAAGATTTCTAAAAAAAAATAAAATAAAATGCTTACTATTTTACAAAAATATCAAAGCCGGTAGATGGGTCAGTTCTTTCGAACCGTTCATAATATTTCTTCTATGAACTATACCTACCAAAAATTAAAATTAAGTCCTGATGTCCAATAGGTATCCTAAAGGTAAACCATGAAGTTTACACGTGTGTTTAGTAGGAACAAGCAAGCAAGCGGTGAATTGTTAAACTAAACACAACCGAAGCTAAGGTATGTTGCGAATATTAAACAAATATGGGGGAGAAACTCTGTCTCGGAAAGAAAGAAAGAAAGAAAGAAAAAAAAAAACAAACAAGCATATATTTGAGTTCACGCTTTAAAAGTAGTTCTCGATAACGAAAAAGTTTTCCTTCCAACGTTTTTAATTAATAGAAATCATGTGCTTCTGTTTTGTAAACACTAAGCATCTACTTCCATTTAAAAATTTTACACAGACCGATTTGAAAATAATTTCCCCCCTTTTTGTGCGAAATAGCCATGCCCGGTGGTGTCATTCGTCCTCATCTTTCATGTCTGGGATTTTAATTTTACTTTTTTATTTTTAGAATCATTTATTTATTTTTGGATAGGGGGTCCCTAAAAAAAAAGTTGGTAAAAATTTTAATGGCAATTGCTAAGTGCATCTTAAAAAGAAAATAATTGTACTCGATTTTAAAATGACGACTTTAAAGTTTTTCCCCGCTTTTTGAAGGGTAGGAGGAAGGAAACATTTTTTTTTAATCGATTGACATTTTCGGTCTTCTTCTCCCATCACGCATAAACTAAATCGGTTTGGAAATATATTAAATAATTAAGTTGAAATCAAGAACAAGAAATGCAAAAACCGCTATTTTCTACCTTACCTACTGTTGCTTTTAAAATATTTTAAAAAAAAGAAAAAAGCATCAATTCAGTTCCGAACTTTTTTTTAAGCGTAAAAAATAAATTTCATACATTCTGCAATGCATTGAAATTGCAGATTATTTTTAATTGTAATTGCTAAATTTGTAAATTTTTATTTGTTTTATGACTATCTTCAAAATCAGTTTCTGAAAAGTTTTTTAAACGGTACACTCATAATTGAAAGGACTTTTTAAAAATTAAAATACCGGGTAAAGAAAGAAAGAGAAAGTATCCAATAATTTTTAGTTTCAAAATATAAGTCTCTTGCTTTGTGTAAATTTCATCTAAGGATTAAAAAAAAACGGTTATGCATTATTAAACAGAGATTATTCTTAAAATTTAAAAAAAACATTTGAATGTTAATGTTTTTTATTTAATGATTAAAATTTAAAAATAATTAATCTTTACTTCTGTAACATTTTCGTTTGAAGGGATTTTATTTTTAGTGAATCATTTTTAAAAGTTTATTTGGACTTAAAAAAGTAAAGATATGCGGTCCTTATAATTCGACAATTTAATAAAAAAAATCCTATTGAATAATTAATAATTGATCTCTCAGGTTTCATTTTTATTTATTTATTTTTTTTTAAATATCCGTGATTTTCTTTAAACGTAAATTCCTGGAAAGTAACCTAACCACGTGACTGAATTTTTTTTTTTCACGTTTAAACTGTTAAAAATGGCATAGTATTATTAATATTGGCGTAACACAATCTTTCTGGCCGGCAACTTTCATTTACCATACAAAAGTTAAGCTTGATATCGTGATTAGGGTAAAAAGGGGTTTTTGGGGTTTTTTTTGCATGATTGCAAGATTTTGCAGCCATATCTACTAGTTGAGTTAAAAATAATAACTTTTAGTTTTAAATGATTTTTTTTTGTTGTTGTTGTTGTTGGTTACAATTAAAAAAATATTTTTTTTATAATTAATTCTTGTCGACTTCTGGATGAAGATCTCAAGTCATTTTTTTTTTTTTTTTTTTTTTTTTAGAAGAAGACTAATTATTAACTTGATGCCTCTAATGACGATATCATACGAGCAGAATAAGTGCAGTGCTGTGCACCCAAAGATCTTTCATTTTCCTTTGCCTCGGTTAGGCGCACACTTTGAATTTCTGCGAGAAAATCGTTCTCGTAAAGTTGTCTTTTCTCACGAACGATTATATCCCCAAACTAACTTTGATGAGATTTTCTTCTGTTTCAGCCGTGATATAAATTAAATCTGAAAAAAAATAATTTTTTGTGTCTATCCCTAGTTGTCCTTGAATTCACAAAGGCGAAAAAAAGCAAACAGCTTCCTTCGTTTCTACATCCAAATAAACAAAAACACGAATCATTTTTTTAAGAAGAATTTAATAAAATTTTAAAATTTTTTAAAAGTTCAGGTTTTAAATTTCAATGGATGAATACTAGGAAATTATTTAAGTCTTTTTGCTTAATCAGGCACAAGGCTATGAGCGTAAACTGAACAATGATATTGTTTTAGTTTTTTGCATAACATTTATTTTTTGTTCTATATTTTTTTTACTACAGCATGTTTCCATAAATTTTGATTTTTTTCTTTTTTTGCCTATTCTTTACAATTATATTTTTAGTCTGTGCCCATTGATTCCATAATCAACAGATGTGACGACGAGCTCAATAATAAATTTAAAAAAAATCAATTCAAATTGCTATTCTTGGACTAATTTAAGACAACTAAAGGAAAAAATAAATGGTACTTGTTGAGTTCTGTTCATACCTAACAAGGGGTCTTACTTTATTAACCAAGCTTTGCTTTCTTAAAATTTAATTCCAATTATAATTTAATTTATAAGGGACATTTTATCCACATTACTGCCCATATCCATGGATGTCCTAGTTTGAAATTTATAAGAATTTCAAGTGCCTTATTATTTTGTTCTGGGTTGGAGCTGCCCAATCCTCACTTTCCAGCCTTGACAGTTTAAAATCCTTTACACAGTCTTGTGGGGGAATGATTTATTTCTCACCCTACAGTAACTTCCCCACAGACAACATCACAATCCTATTTCTACTTTCATTGCAAATGTTCAGACGAACTTATTCTTTAGTGTCACCAACCAAAACTTGACTTGCTACATCCACAGAGTTGAATCACCTTCATTCCCTATGTATTCCTTTGATAAGAAAGACGTTCCATTTCAAAAGTTTCTTTCCAAGGGTTTGTGGAAAAGATTCCTACATGGAAGCATCCTTGAAGGCTTCAGTCTCAAGCTCTTCAAGTTTAGGATCAATCATTATAGATCCATCATCATAATCTCATTTCCTACCTACTCCTTTTGTTTTCATATCAGAAGCTTCAGTCAGTAATCTTCTACCTTAAGTGGGTTTTGGGCCTTGTAATGGGTGAACTTTAGCAAAAAAATCAAAATTAAAATATAATAAAAAACAAAGCTGTACTGAAAGAAGAGTTTAGTTTTTTTACTAATGTTCACCCACTACAAGAGGGTTAATGTGTGGCATTGTATTAGCATACGAAAAGAGAAGTGAAGTTTTGGGGGCTATGCAGGAAAGATAATGGCTAACTAGACTCGAAGAAGTTAAGATTTAATTAATGAATAACATTTCAGAGGTCAGTCAGTGAAATCTTTTTGGTATCAATCTATGACAATGCTATATCATTTGTCTAAAATCATTATGGTCATTAATTTTCAGAATAATAGCAACTTTAGCTTCTAAAACTTCTGTATAAGTCCTATTTTTTTTTTATGTAGTTTAATGCTACCAGCAAGTAGAAATATTTCTTCTCCTGATGATGGCCATTTTGGCCGAAACTAGTCGAGGAACCTAAATGAAATAATAATAAAAAAAAATGAAAGAATATTAATTTACAACCCAGTGTATCTGAAGATTTTAATTTTTTAATATTTTTTTTATTGTTCAAAAATATATATATATGTATGTATGTATGTATGTATATATATATATATATATATATATATATATATATATATATATAAAAAATTCTATCAGTCTTTTTCCATAAAAAGTAGAAATGAACTGCAAAAAATGTGCATATAGAATTAAAACAAAATATTGTTTGCCATAAGATAATAGATCTAAAAAATATTTATTTTATATGGGAGGATCATTTTTTTTTTAATTTTATTAACAGATTGTGACATCTATCAGAGAGATGAAATTTAAATTTTTATTATTACATTATTCCAAAATTTTAACACATCAGCAGACAGCTATTAATGTCAACAACTGAGCACAAATAGTTATTAATTGAAAAAAATAGTAATTAATGCATAACTACGTGTACAAGAATGTCATTTTTGATAAAAGTTAAAATATAACCATAAATATGTAAAAAATGCATGTCAAAAATTCCTTTTTTCACAATATAGCTATTTGTGCTGTGTTATAATGCTTATTATCTAAAGAACAATAATAATACTGAATAAATTTTTTTTAAATATTAAAATATATTTAATCATATCTCCCTAATAGCTGTCATGATCTATAAATGTTCACCCAATATAACGCCCAAGAGCCACTCAAGGTAGAGGGTTACTAAAGGAGTTTTTTTTATGGATATGGAAAGTGGGAGGAAGTAAGAGTATATGTACAATAGAGAATGGTTGATCCTAGAAGAGGTTAAAACTGTAGTGTTCAGGGAACCATCTTCGTGAGTGTCTGTTCTATAAAGTTAGCAGCTCTTGGGGGAAAAAAGCTGTTTGAATGGAATTTCCTTCTTACCAATGGAATACAAAGGGAAAAAGGATCAGATGAAAAAATTATAGAATCTTCAAAATTTATCAAATAGACCCCCCCCCCCAACTTTTTTAATATCTAATTTGGCACCTGACTATTTTTTGTAGTGCTCTGCCTATTTATAACATTGTAGGAGCTTTTCCAAACCTCAGGCCCTATGGCACAACCACCAAAAATGGAGTCAGTTGGTAATACATTCATCAGTGCAGTACTCCAGGATAATGTTAAGGTTATGGATAGTGATAGTTTTATATTTTATCATTATTTGGATGATTTAATCATATTTCACTTTTGGGTCATTAAGGGACTAGTGTTTCAAGCAGCAATATTTAGGTGTTTATAATCTAAGAAAATTAAATTATAAGACGTAAGGTGATTTTTAGAGAATGTTTTTTTCTAAATACATTCTTCATATGGCGGAAAATACTGAATATATAGTAAAAAGAAAAAAAGGAAATTTTTTTTTAAATTAAAAAAAAAAACAAGAAAAGGCAAAAAAATAAATATTAAAAAAAAAAATTAAAACCATAAAAATGAAAAAGAAAAAGAAAAAAATTTGTTAGAAATCCATTATAAGAATATTTAATTTCTTTTGGTGAATCTGAAAATTGAACACTAAAAATATAGTACAATATGTACTAAATCATGTACTAAAACTATATGGTACAAGGCATTGTGCGAAACAAAAATATACTATTAATCCTTATTCTATACAAGACATTCACATACTACTTGGAAGATAAATTCGATTCACTTAAAAACTATTTTTATTCAAAATGCTTCTCTCTTACGACAGTCATTTGAATAAATGTTTACTAAGCTTAGTCTAGTTTGTCACAAGGCCACATTTATTGAGCAATGAGTGAAAAAAAATTTTGCAATTAAAATAAATATATATTATGAGAGGAGATGGATTTTATTGTTGAAATTTCAAACAAAAAAGGGTTCATGAACTCCAAATGAAAAAGGATTTGCTACAGAAAATGCTAGAACCACAAACTGAAATAATATGCAAATTAACCAAATAAATTAGCAAATTATAAAGGATATATATTAATAGAATGAAATAGACATTTTAGCATCCTGATACTACTTTCTTATCAATGTTGAATTTTGTACAAATCTGTACAAAATGTGGATCAAAGAGCTCACCCAGCTTCATACATATTTTCAGGAAATCTCAACTTCTAATTGGTCAGTAAATACACAAGTGGTCATTGCAATCCACCCATGTACAAGTCTTTTTCCAGCGTGTGACCAAGTCAAGTTTTCCCACTCTTTTTCCAGGAGCCTGTCATGTGATTATGTTAATTATAAATATCAAACACGAGTTTTTTTTCTCTCTCTTTCTTGATTTCATTCGTCTACGAAAATGTAGTCTTAAAGGATTCACATCTTGATCATGTGCAGTCAGACACTTATGAAAACCTATTCACATATGCACGTATATCCAAAATTTTCCAAACTACATTACAAACATACAAAACATTTCCAAACCAGCATCAAGAACTTTTCTCTTTAAAAATACTCTGATCAAGCTTATGCATACATCTTTACAAAACAAAATTGTAATATTCTGCATATAAAAATATATATGTTGTACCAAAGCTATCCTTTTGTCATAATTGAATATCATTATCATTTGATATTTTATTTAAATTTATGTTTGCATGTTTTGTTTTCAGTGAAACATTTAAAACATTCACACAACCTTCTTAGATCCACTACAACATGACTAGACTAATAGATAGGTATGAACAGACTGATATTAATAGACAATCTTAAAGAAACTGATATTAATAAATAGTTATAAATAGACTGATATTAATAGGCATGCCTAGACTGATATCAAAATAGGCATGAATAGACTGATATCAAGATAGGCATGATTAGACATATCATTAGATAGGCATGAATAGACTTATTTCAGTAGATAGGTATGAATAGTCTGATATTAATAGATAGAAACAGTGAAATAATTATTGATAAGATACTAAGTAAGAAAAAGAAAAACTCATTATTATTTTTATTTATTTCACAGCTATACACACTTGTAATCAAGAGACAGTTTGATGGACATTAGGCTGTTGATAAGTTTATCTTTTCTTTCTCATCTCCAACTTCACGATTTTATTGCTCACCCAGGGTAAGGGCTGTCCAGACTGAATGGGAGAGGAATTACTTATTCCAATGTCTTATTTCAAACTCAGTCAAATTGTGTGTGTACATGTGTGTGTACACTTATGTATACATTAAATGGTACAAGTATGTATAAGTCACTCATGCCCAATTGCCAGGAAAAGAAAACATAAAAGGCTTACCAACAAGGAGTTAGAAATACTTCAAAATAACTTCAGTTGGGAGTTGCTGGGTTTTGTGGTATAGTTTACATGTGGTAGTAAATGGTGACAACTTGCTTAGCTAGGGAACTAACTAAATTTTTGGCACCAACTGACAAGTATGAATGCCTGGATGAAAGACCTCCACTTGTAAGGTCATCTGACCCCATGAAATGACACAGAACTTAGTGAAGTTTCATTCATAGAAAATGGATTCTCTTAACACCACCACCACAGACATATACATATACATTACATAGGTACATGCAAAGTCACATGGATACAAAACATGACAGACACAGAATCATGTCTTTTATAATATGGCTTCCTTGTCTGTCCTATTTAATAATTCTTGCATGTGTGTATCTGTGAGAAACGTCATATGTACCTATGTACATATGTGTGTGTGAAATATGCACCAATATACACTAAATGTATGTATGCATGCATACATGTGTGATATTTGTGCATGCAGACCAGTAGACTAAATAAATATTGTTTAAAATAAACAGTGTCTACTCAAATACCGGTATCTAGTAAAAAATAACATTTGAAGTAATAAAAATATATTGATTTAAAAAATAAAATCCATTAATTCTTTAGAAATTGCTTTGTTTACGTTTCAGATATGAAACTGAACAGATATGTGTTTTGGGAAAATCTGAATGAATTGGTGTGCTTCAAAGACAAAATAGAACGTTGCTTTATTGTGACACTTTTCATAGTCAAGCAGTAAAAGAATGTCAGATCAGATGGTGGTCCCTTTTGCAAAGGGAGACAGATTCAAATCCTGCCGAAGGGCACATTTTCTTTATTAAATTTTTTCAAATACACAGGCTGATAGATGAAATAAATATTGTTTAAAATAAACAGAGGATCTATTCAGATACAGATATCCACTAAAAATAACATTTGAAGTAATAAAAATATTTCGGATTAAAAATTAAAATCCATTAATTCTTTAGAAATTGCTTTGTTTACATTTTGGATACAAAACTGAACAGATATGTGTTTTGAGAAAGTCTGAATGAGTCAGTGTGATTTAAAGGCAAAATAGAACCTTGCTTTATTGTGATGCACTTCGTAGCCAAGTGGTAAAAGCACACCAGATCAGATGGTAGTTTCTCCTGCAAAGGGAGATGGATGTTTAAATCCTGTCGGGGGAACATTTTCTTTATTAAGTTTTCTTGAGTACACAGGCTGGTAGATGAAATAAATACCATTTAAAATAAACAGAGCGTCTACTCAAATATGGGTATCCGCTAAAAATAACGTTTGAAGTAATAAAAATATATACCTACATATATGTGTGAGTGTGATATACACTGTATGTATGCATAATGCTCACACATATATGTGTATATGATATAGACCATATGTATGCATGTGTATATATGTGTGTGATATACACTATATGTATACTTGCATGCATCTATCTACAATGTACATCATATTTATGTATGTATATATGTTTGATAGCCACCATATGTATGCATGCACACACAAAAATTGTTTCTTTTTTGTTTTTACTTCAGTTTCTTCTTATGAAGACAGTTTTCATAATAACAGGAAATAGACTAGACACAGGGAGATTTCTTACCCTTCTTACTGCTTCAACTCAAGCTGTTATTCGGAGTGCTACTCAGGCTGACTACTTCGGATATATTTTTATTTATACCTGGTGAACGGATGTAGTAGTAAACATAAAATATTTAACAGAAAAATACTTGAAGAGTATAAAATTCATAATAAATTAATAACTATACATGCTTAAAAGCTGAAACTTTGCAGATTAATAATTGGATATATTTTTTAAATACTGTGTAAATTTTTATTTTTCTCTATAAAATAAGTTAAATTTTGATTGAATTTTCTTTAAAGTTGGTATCCACTCAGTAGGGATTCATAGCTTAATAATTTTCAATACAATTATTTTTTGTTTGAAATCTCTAGAAATTGATCCCCATTAATTAACAGAATATGTCCTACTAATGTAACTGCTATAATTTCAGTTTCTTCATTTTACCAAATCTTAATTTATACAGATTTTTAAAGTTTTTTCTTTACAAACACTACCAATAATTGGAGAAAACTCTCAAGAGCTCTTCTGTTTTTAAAAGTTTATATAATGTTCTACATATGGTATCTTCTGATGATCCTAGCTCTTCTAAAAGTTAACAGACTTTTAATCTAAAGCTAATTTCATTAAGTTTATATAATATGGTATCTTTTGATACCTTGTGTTTAAAAGCATTATAATTCATAACTAAGTGTTATTTCACTTTATTTCAAGTGAAAGATTACCACATTTAAAATATTTAAACCACTTTTGGGCAGTATAGTCTAATATTGTTTCATTTCCTTTAACTTTATTTCAAGGTACAAGACACCTCTCTTAAAATGTTTAAACCAGTTTTGGGGTGTATGGTTCGATATTCATTCATTATTTTCCAATTCCTGAATTCTGTAAACAGCTTCAGCAGCTTTGAGACCCAGTTTAAAATAATGCCTCAAAATTGCAAGAATCTCTCTCTATATATCTGCCATTATAACATCTAAAACAAAAGGTACAAAGAAGTGATATTGGTAATAATTGTAGTGGGATTGATTGGCTAATACTAATTAGCATAACCATAACACTATATAAGCAAAACTTGAGATAGATTTTGGACAAGTGATGACTACTACCGTTGTGTGTATATCGACTTCGTAACAAATGGTGTCGCTGAACAAAACTATGTTGGATTTGGAAAACCCTGAGGAGGTTATTATCTAGTTAAAGCACTTTGAATCAATGGCCAGAATGAAGAAATTAGCAGATGACCAGAAGCAGAAACAAATCACGGATTTATTTATGGCCACCACGGGATGTAAAGCCATTAAGCAAGTGTCCTTAATGATGTATCCAGAGGAGATTGAAACTTTAAAGACATTAAGGACATAATTTTAAAGTATATCCAACCAAAAAAAAGAGTGGTTATTACAGAAAGAACCAAATTTCTAGTGTTAAGACAAGAGCCTGGAGAACCTATTAGGAAATATCTCAGTACTAGTAGGTATTGTGACTTTAATGAACTTGGATGAAAAGGAATGACAACAGAGGAGGAATTGATTCAGCTTTGACTGGTGGAAGGATTATATGATACTATCCAAAGATTTCAAGCTTTGGAGAGGTTGCAATCCAATAATATGAATTTAGAAGTTTGTATCAAATTTATACAGCAGGAAGAGTTGATTGAAAAATATAATATAGAAAAAAAACCAACAAGAAAAAATGATGAAAATATGTGCCATTAAGAAAAAAACAAAATCAAAATGCAAGTATTGCAGTTATGAACATGAGCCAAAAAGAGGAAAATGTCCTACATGGGTAAAGATATGTGATAATTGTAGAAAAAAGAATCATTTTAAAGCCATGTGTAAATGGCAATGCAACAATGTAAAAAATGTGGAAATAGTAGAGGACGAAAGAAAAAATCAAACGGATGTTTTTGCGATAGAAAAGAAAAACAAAAGGAATACATTTAAGTGTATAAAGTTGAATGGTATAAATTTAAAGATGCAAGTCAACACAGGGAGTGAGGTAACTCTCATTCCTAGAAATCTTTTGGAAAAATTAAGGAGACCGAAGTTAAGAAGAAGCTCAATAAGATTAAAACAATTCGATGGAACCTGTATCAAAATATTAGGTTCCTTTCAAGGGACATTTGAAACAGCAAAGAGATTTGAAACAATCACTATCACAGTAGTGGATTGTATAAAAAGTCATGGCCTAATGGTACTGACTTAGTAAGCGTTGATAGTACACAATTACTGAATGCGGTCAATGTTAGAAGTTTTGAAACAGGAACATTAAAAAATTATAAAGCAAGCATTAAGCTAAAAAGTTTTTGATCTTCATAAAATAAATAATAGGGAAAGAGGTCTTATTTGGAAAGTACATCTGGGGTGGCCTTGTGCCATCTTTATCCCCAGAGAGAGAAATTAACCAAATATGATCTGCGCCCCCTACAATGGTACAAGAGAAACAAAGAAGAGGGTCCAGAAAAAGTAAGATTTGTAATGCAGAAGGAACAGAATACAGCGTTGGTTTCCAAGAATGGTAGAGGTCTATTGGTGCATGCTAACCAACTAAGGTTGTGCCAAGACTATGAAAACTCAGAAACTGAAGATACTGAGGAGTTAAATGAGGATAGAGAAGAACAAGATAATAGATCAGAAGAGACAATGTGCGCTCAAGGGTTTTCTGAGGAATCAGAAAACGAAACGGTGGATATTGAATAAGAAAGAAGTAGATCGAGATCTCCTATAATGAGAAATCCTCTTGAAACCAGTGAAAGGGGGAAGGTATGTAGGAGAAGCAATAAGTCAACTCAGGGAGTTAAACTTAAAAGGTTCCAGGAGGTGTAGTGGGATTGGTTGGCTAATACTAATTAGCATAACTATACCATTATATAAGCAGAAGTTAAGATAGACTTGGGACAAGTGACGACTACTACCATTGTGTGTATATCAACTTTGTAACAGTAATAATGTAATATAATAATAATAATATTAATACTTTCACTGCTGCATTGTTATAACACTGTTGTCTGGTTCTACTTGATCATTTGGGCAAAAATAAGAAACTGCGGTTCACAGGAAATAAATGACTATAAAGATGCTTATGTACACCACCATTTTGGTTTCAATATAGATTAAGCTAAAAAAAACACTCTTAGCATGCAATATAACAAAAATACATTGAAAAACAAATTGTTTTGTACACTACTATATGTCTACACTGGTTTTTCAATAGTACTAACATTTCTTTTTATCTTGAAAATTTATATATATATATATATATATATATATATATACATGAACCACAGGCAATGTAAGTTTTAGAAGGATGTATAATTATGTCTTGAAAACATACATATATGAGTGTAAAGCAGAAAATGACGTCAATTTTGAAATTAGGTAGTAAAAACAACAGAGGTGCTGACACCTGACACCACTCGTGCACATAGGATGATATGTAGCTAGACACACACAGCATTCCTTTGTTCAGTCAAGTAGCAAGGAGCAACATGGTCAGATATATAGATGCTCCACTCAGCAATTGCACCATTAAGGAACAATACACTGTAGTGCACTTTTTGTGGGTAGAGGGAGTCAAACCTGCCAAAATCCACTGATGGATACTAGCACAGTATGGAGCATACACTATGAATCAACGAAAGGTGTATGAGTGAACAGTTTAAATCAGGAGGTCTTCCAGTTGGGAAGGACCCCCCCCCCACAGCTTTCCATACAGGATGACTCTTAGGATGCAGCCGGCACCCATGCGGTGTACGTGCCCCAGCCATCTGAGACGTCTTTGGCAGAGCAGCGTGAACAGGCTGGGGATGCCGGCACGTTGGAGGACCTCTGTGTTAGTGACCCAGTCTTGTCACTTAATGTGCAGGAGATGTCTGAGGCAGCGGAGGTGAAAGGTGTTTAACCTCTTCTCCTGACTGGCATAAGTTGTCCAGGACTCATTGCCGTATGGAAGGGTGCTGAGGACGCATGTCCAGTAGACTTGTAGTTTGGTGTTCTCCGTCAGCTGGCTTTTGTTCCAGACATGCTTGTTTAACTTGGCAATGACTGCAGCGACTTTCTCTATCCTGGAGCTGATCTCGGTGTCCAGGGAGAGGGAGCTGGAGATGATCAACCCGAGGTAGGTGAAGAAGTCCACCACCTGGAGGTGCATGCCGTTGATGGCAACGTCTGGGGAGGAGGCAGTGTCTTGTGCCAGGATGTTGGTCTTTTGAGGCTGATGGTCAAGCTGAACTCCTTGCAGGCATGGGCCAGACAGCTGACTAATTCTTGCAGACCATCCTCCGTGTGGGACGTCAACGTCGTCAGCAAACAGCAATTCATAAATGAAGACCTCACAGACCTTGGTCTTAGCACACAGTTGGGTGATGTTGTAGAGTTTGCCGTCTACTCTAGTGCGGATGTAGATGCCCTTCCGTGTAGTTACAGAAGGCGTACCGGAGAATCATGTCCACTGTAGATCGGCCCGCCCTGAAGCCATACTGCAACTCAGGGTACACACAGGAGGCGAGGCTCTGCAGGCATGGCAAGATGACACTATAGAGGGAAATGCCATGGTAGTTATTGCAGTCGCTGCGGTCACTTTTATTCTTATAGAGGGTGGTAATGTTGGCATCTCGCATGTCCCAGGGGACATAGCCCTTCTCCCAGCACAAGCACAGGAGCTCATGTAGATGCTGCAGCAGAGCCGGCTTGCCACTCTTCAGAACCTCTGATGGGATCCCATCCCTCCCAGGGGCTCTCCTGCAGGAGAGAGTCGATGGTTTTTCTGAGTTCCTCTGCAGAGGGCAGGGCATCCAACTCCTCCATGACTGGGAGACTGGGCAAGGCACCCAGGGTGGCATCCATCACCACGTTCTGGATTGCATACAGTTCTAGGTAGTGCTCCACCCAGCACTCCAGCTGCTTGCCCCAGTCTGTAATGACCTCTCCTGCCTTGGACTTCAGTGGAGCCGTTTTGATGGGAGTGGGGCCGATGGTGGCTTTGATGCTGGCATACATGCCTCTTGCGTCTCCACTGTTGGCAGCCGTCTGAATGCACAGGTTTAGCCAGTAGTCATTGGCGCAGTGGCATGCAGTCTGTTGGGCCTTGCTGCAAGCAGGTCTGAGGTCATCACGGGTACTGACGCAAGAGTTATGCTTGTAGGCCAGAAGTGCTTGTCTCTTGGCTTCAGAGGCCGGCTGCATCTCACCCCAGTGAGCTTCGTACCAGTCCGCATTTCGACGATCCTTCTTTCTGAATGGATGTAAGGGCTGAGGTGTATATGGCATCACAGAGGTGGTGCTATATACTGTCGATGTCAGTGGCACTGAAGGAGGATGAGTCGACCTTTGTGCTAAAGGTGGTTTGGAAGCGGCAAGAGCTCTCAGGGTCATTGGAGCGACAAGTGTTGATGCGAGGGAGGCCCTTGGTTTTGGAGCGGTGTATTTTCTTGGCTGTAAGTCTCACTTTGCAGCCTACCAGGGAGTGGTCCGTGTCGCAGTCTGCGCTGTGGGAGCTCCAAGTGTGAAGAAAGCTGCTTAGGTCTGCACGCCTGGTGATGACAAGGTCAAGCTTGTGCCAGTGTTGAGAACGGGGTTGTCTCCAAGAGACTTTGTGGCATTCTTTGTACTTGAAGTAAGTGTTCATCATGCATAGTCTGTGGTGGCATCACAGTTCCAGCAGCCACTGTCCATTCTCATTCATCTTGCCTATGCCCTGACAGCCGAGGAAAGAGTGCCAAATGTCACAGTCATCTCCTACTCTGGCATTGAAGTCTCCCAATAGGTATAATCCTTCAGTATTGGGGTTCCTGGATATCATCTCATCCAGTGCCTCATAAAACTGGTCCCTGACCTCTGAGGTGGCGCAGAGCATTGGCGCGTAGATGCAGAGGACATTGGCAAAACCCATAGATATTAAGAGGCGCAGTGCTAGGATTCTCTCAGATCCGCCAGTTGGTGGTACAATGGCTGGTATCAGCGAGTTCTTCACAGCGAAGCCTACACCATGTTGCCTTGGGTCATACTGAGGTAGGCCCTGCCAGAAGAAGGTGTAGTTGGCCTCTCTGATGGAACCACTGTCACCCAGACGAGTTTCTTGCAGGCAGGCAATGTCAATGCCCAGCCTTGAGAGTTCCCTGTCTATGACTGTGATCTTTCAAGCATCATCGATCTGTTGGATGTCATCTGTAAGTCCAGGGCACATAGTCCGGACGTTCCAGTTAGCAAAACGAAAAGCTGGAGTCTTCGTGTTTCTTTCTTTCCTGCCTGGTGCGGGATTTACAGCTTGCTTGCCAGGAGGATCAGTCCCTGAGCCCTACACACCCAGTAGAGCAGGCAAGCTGTGGCAGGACAGCACCTTACTGGCTGCCTAGCTTGAGGCAGGTGGTACCTGTCCAGTGAGACTTGATGATCTCTCCCACTGACCTATGCCAATTGGGTTGGGCTTTTGACTGGTAACTGTCACTTTCCATGTTGTGCCGATGTCTTGCAATATCACTGGAGTGTCTTCTCTAGTGTGCTACAAGCCTGGGTGGGATATATGGAGAACTAGGACTGCCCAGACGTCTAGTTCCCCCTGTACTATTAGTAATTTACTATAAATATATACTGTTGATAATTTTACTATAAATATGTATTGTTGGTAATTTTTTTATATAAAAATGTATTGCTGGTATTTTTATTATGAAAATGTATTTTTATACTTGTATAGTGTTTTGTTTTAGTTTTGGGGTTTACTATTTGTTCATAACCAGGGTTAGAGTATACCTGGGAACAATAGCAATTAAATGGTGGTTCCACACTCCTCAAAACTTCCAATCTCCCAATCAGAGGCCTTGCTGCCAGATGTAGTTTATCATCATACTTAGGACTAATGCAGGAGGAGAACACATCCTGAGGGTGGATGCCTTGGTCAGAGAAAATCAATGAATTACATAAGCACAAGCAGACATGGCTTTGTGAGCAACCCAAAAGCTTCTTTTTGGAAGGGATGAAGAAGCTCATTGAACAATACCAGAAGTGCATCATCATGCAGGTCGATAAGTGACATATGCATTTGTTCTCCATCAGTAGAAATAAAGGTGTTGTATTAAAATTTCCTTTAATTCTGTTTTACTTTCATACATTGACAGCAGACAATGTAAGTTTTGCAAAAACATAAGTATTTTCACAGCAATGAAAGTGTTATTAATATAGTATTATCATGGATAGTCTTTGGACATGGACATGAATCAAACTTTGGAGTAAGATGTATGTAAAAATTACATCTGCATGTCACAGTCTATCAGTTGTAATGAAAAGAGGTCACAAATAATAATAATATTCAGTTGAATGTTTTAACATTTTCAAAATAAGTGAATTCAAAACATACATATTTTTGTTTTTATTTATATACAGAACAACATATCTCAGAAAAGGAGAGAAATATATATATACTAGCTTATCAGGCTATATTTAAGCTAGCTCCTGCAGAGGGCTCTTGATTGGACCTTCAGCTTGTTTGAGACTCCCTAAGTCTTTGCATATTCTTAGCAATGGAAGCTCTCTGGGCTGCCATTTGATTTGGCTTTTCATTTGCATAGGACTTTCTTTTCCTCGCTATAACCTTGGCTCTTTTGATTGAAATATGGTCCTCTGTTTGCAGAGATATCTTTTTGCCAACCATACTGCTGCCGTATGTGATAGGTAACAATAAACTATGGAAGGACTCAAAATTGATCACTACATTTAAATATTGCATTAATATTTAAGCTTACCTTTTAAAAGTTCAATGATAATTCTTCTGCTGCCACTTAATTTAAAGACAATTTTATGTGTGTAGGTCTTTACTTTCTGTAAAAACAATTATTTTTATTTCATAGGGAACTTTTGCTGGATTTTGCAATTAATTTAAATTATTCCCAAATTTATTTCCAAGTTATAAAAATTGCTATCATACAAAAACAATTATTTGCAAAAAATCACGTAAAAAAATTGTTGAAAACATTCGCAGTAATGAAAACATGGCAATCCAAAATTTCTGTAACATGAGCAATTGAAAGTTAAAGTTGTGTCTCTTTGAAAAAGTGTGGCATAGTGACACTTTTGCATTTATCATATAGATTTATGTGATTGGCTGTCATATGTGTGATGCAACATGTGGTTTGGTTTACCCAGAGACTATCTCTGAAAAGAAATAAAACATATCTTGTCACTATGGCATCTTGTGGTTGAAGAGAGACAAAAAAGAAAGAGCATTTGAGTCCTTTCCTTTAAACTACTTTGCACAGTGCCACTTAGGGGAGGTTAAGAGAAGTCTGCTGGCAGACAAGGTGAGATAAATGGTGTAAATGCTTTTTCGATTAATACTTGTATCCTATTTACTACTATATGATGTACAAGAAGTCCTTGATTAGTGCAGCTAATGTGTACATTAAGTGATATGTACTAATCAAAAACACATTAATCGAATATAATAACTTATAGGAAATGATGTAATTTGTACCTCAAATTTTAGTCTCATTCACAATTAATTTCTAATTTGCATACTTTTTAATTAAAATATAGGTATATATAAGAAGAAACAATAAAAATGCTATGAATTTATGTTTATTAATCTGATTTTTTTTTATGAAAAACTTATTTAGAATGGTTTGTCACATGGTGTTCCTATGTTCTTCATATAAATGGCAGTACTGAAAAATTGCCCCTTCAATTTCTTTGTAAATTTGTGAGCTTCTGTTTTCATTAAGGTTTGTTTCTAAATATTTTCCTTTAAATTATTCAATGACTCTAAAAAATTCTTCTAATTCCTTCTTTGTCCTCTTCTTATGTTGGCAGGTAGGTAAATATTAAAATCTAATGCCAAAAAAAATTCAATTTAATTTTTTAAAAAAGAACCTTATGTATATTTTCTATTTCGGGAAAATTTCATATAGAGACAAATATTCAGATATGTACATATTTTTATTATCAGCTTATATTATAAAATTTATCTTCCTATAACCATCCATTTTTTTTAACACTACTGTAATTACTAAGATAACATAATACTTAATAAACAAAATAGTAAACCATTTTCCATTTTTAAATTTTAGAAAATTTTTAATTAATCAGTAAGTATAAAAAAATCAATTTTCAATTACTATGGTTAAGCTGAAGAATGTCTTACCACACTAATCACATATTATGCATACACTAATCAGTGGAGTAATGGATAGTGGCTCGGATTGAGGAATCGGAGAGCCAAGTTCAAATTCCATTCGAATCCATTGCATTCACTTACGTGCTATACCCCCTAGGAAAGGTATGATCCTCTTCTTCTCCCTCTAGACACTGGTCTACTGCAGAAAAAAATGAAAACCTACTGCAGGAAAAAAATCTGCCTTGTCAGTCATGTATCAAAAGATACATGATTGCCTAAGTGTGTATCACACACGGCACGTAACTGACTAAATCAAATTTTGGTATAAAAATATTTTAGCGCACTAATCAAAAATGCATTAATCAAATGCACATTAATCAAGGGATTCCTGTATATTTTGTGTCTATTTAACTATGAATAAATATTATTTTTATTGTATTTTTTAAGCAAAAAAATAAAATTAAATATTTCAAAGTATTTTGTATTTTTTATGTCATTAACCAGACTTAGAATCATTATCAGGTTGCAGGGTGTGGTTGTTCCACAAGTCTGACTACACAATGCCTTTTGCTATAGTCAGACAGAAAATGGAACCTCCAGGAATGTCCAGTATGCCTCTTCTCTAATAATCCATTCACAATAGCCAACAGCCTCGCCATTATTTACTTTCTCTCTTTCCTCAACAACCAACTGTGAACACTTGATAACCTAAGTGAATATAAAAAGAGTTGATTGGTAACAGGAAAACTGGCCACTCCTCAATCTGGATAGGGGTCCATGGTGGTTTAACTTAGAGATAGGGCAATGACATTGGCCAGTGAAAAATATAAGGTTCAAAATCTAATCCCAAGTAGATTGTGGGGTCATTCACATCGTATCAGCAGGGATAGCCTCATGCTCACATGGGTAAAAACATACACAGAAATAACGCTAAAAACATGTTAAATTGTAAATTAAAATCATACAATTTATTTTTGTGTGCTGGTGTGTGTGTATTTTAGTTACAAGTGTTTTAAGGTTGCATGTGATAAAAGGAAGAAGTCACTTTGTATTATGACAAGCAATGTCCCAGAGAAAGGAGCTGGACGTTGTTGCGGAAATGAAGAATGAGTAACCTGGAAGGTAGAACTTGTTGTTGTTGCTGTTTCTGCTGAAGAGGTTAATTTCTTTTTTGCCTCAGCAAATGTAAATTCAAGGAAAAGGAATATGTCGTATCTTGGGTAAATAAATGTATAATTTATTTACATATATACAAAGACATTGCTGTTATAAAAAGCGACAGAGTGGGGAAGGAAGAAAGAAAGAGAAAGAATTTTGGTTATGGCTGTCGGCTGATGTTTTGTGAAGACAGCGGCAGCGAAAGGATGAAAGTTGAAAAGTATCGCGTTCAGTCTCAGTATTCCTGTGGCATTCTTGACCAAACTCTGCATGTCAACATCTCAGCTGGGTCTCTCTCCCTCTCTGTTTTCTGCGGCATTGAATCAAGGAATTTATATCTGTCATATCGGCTCAAAATCACAGTCTGTGTCTTTTAGTGGGAGTTATTTATACTGGTCAATATATAAAGTTTATTTTATCATTTAATACCGAAAACATGCGTCGAGCCATGATGCACAGAGACACGTTTTCATATTCTGCCTTGGGTCATCGAGCAGTCAACATCTGGTTTAGTGTAAGAAACATAACAACATCTTGATCTTCTAACAGTCGTTAATGAAGAGAATGAATTCAGCATCTTTTGGCACGAAGTCCATTTTCTGGCAGGAAAAGTTTCTATTGCATACTGGGGGAACTTCTATTTTTCTTTTTGGTTTTATTTAATTTATTTTAAACAAGGTTTTAATGTTATTTGTTTTATTTTATTTTATTCATGATATTCATTATTATTATTATTATTTTATATTTTTATTTATTAATAATAATAATAATGTCCCTACAAGATAAGTAAAATTCTCTTCAAATTAAAGAAAAAAAAGAAAAGGAAAAAATTTAAATATCTTCTTCAGAAATTATAGATTCAACTCACTCTGCTGATGACACAACTATTTATTCCTGTCTTAATAGTAAGTCTGTTTGGTTCAATACGGTCAAATTGGCAGCTGATCTCAAAAGTGATCCAGAATCTGCTATTAACTGGTGCAAAGAATGGCTTCTTCATTTTAACCCCCTCCAAAACAAAACTACTTTCTGTTAATCATCTGAGAGACACCTCTGCCTTCCATCAGCATGGCTGATTCTAACCTCTAGGAGAGTGACTCTGAGGCTAACATTCTCTACTGACATCAAGTGGAAAGATTGCATTGAATCACTTGCTAGGTCTGCTGCTAGGAAAGTTGTTTCACTGTGTTGTACTAGACAATTTCTCTCTCCAGAATCTACCTTACATATCTACCATTCATCTTTTCTTTGAATATTGTTGCCATGTATGGTATGGTCTGGTGCTTCTGCTATATTTTTAGAGATTCTTGATAAAATCCAAAGAAGAATCTGCAATGTTATTGGTTCTGACCTTCAATCACTTTCCCACTGCTGTAATGTAGCTTCCCTGTGCCTTTTCTATAAATACTTCTATGGTAATTGTTCTGATGAACTTTCCTCTAAGGTACCTAGACTTTATGAATTTAAGTACAGTACTCGATTGGTAACAAGGTCTCATCTTTTTACAAGTTAAATTGGCTAGATGTAACTATAAGTTCTTTAATAGCAGTTTCTTTTCTCACACTTCTCACCTGTGGAATTCTCTTCTGGATTCTTGATTTCCAGCCATCTTTGATCTTCAAAAATTTAACTGTAATGTCAATCATTGTCTGCTATCTTCTTAATTCCTCTTCTTTAAATTCTTCTTGCTCCTTACTAATGTTTTCTTTTTCTTATTCTTTTACACTCAGTAACCCCCTTGTGTCTTAGTAGCTTTATTGCCTTGCTTGGGGTGAAATGATAAAAAAAGAAAAAAGTAAGACAAAGGTTTAAAATCCTATATTAGTTTATCTTGATTTTATATTTACTAAAGAATTGTAAAGCATTATTGTTATTAATTGTTGACTTACATTTCTTTCATTTTAATGAACTGAAAAGAAACTGAAATCAAGATGAAAGAAATATTAGTTAAAAATTATTCAGACTGACAATGTTCCATCTAATAATAATAAAGATAATATTACCACTAATCCAATAAATGCAATAAAAAGCAAGTACAACCAAGATGAAAGAAATACTAGTCAAAAATTAATAATGGTTGATAATGCTTTATTCAATAATAATAATAAAATTCAAAATAATATTAATACTAATCATGCTAATGTAATAAAAAGCAACTAAAATTAAGACAAAAGACATCTATCCACAAGACCTCTTTCCATTACCAGCATGCTGATTGGGACTCATTCCATGACGCCCCTTGGACTGACATCTTCAAACATCCAATTAAAAATTGCACCACTGAGGTTTCTTCTTGGTTCAAAACCGGCATGGACACTTTTATCCCTTCTCAGAAATACCAGGTGAAACTGCAGTCTTCTCGATGGTTCACAGCCACTATAGCACACAGAAACCACTATTTCTGGCTATACCAGCATGACAGCTCTCATCACAAAAAGTGCCTATTTGTTGCTGTACGCAATAAATGTAAGTGAGTCCTTGAAGGAGATAAGTTCCTGTTTTCTGAGAGAATGAGGCACCACATAGCCTCTAACAACTTTGATTCTTACAATTAAAGGTGGCTGTGTAATAGGACATTAAATAAGTGCAAGGTCTCTATTTCTCCTATATTTAATCAATATGAGGTATTATCATCCTCTGCTGATAAAGCTAAATGCTTTGCCCATAAATTATCCTCAAACTCTACTCTTGACTCATTTGGAATATCCCTGTCTAATTTCCCACTTAGAACTGAGTTTCTGTTGAGTGATATGCATATAACTCCTTCCATGGCTTCTGCTATCATCTCTAATGTAGATCCCCACAAAGCATGTGGATCTGATGGTATCCCTGTAATAGTCATTAAGAAGTGTGCTCCTGATCTGGCTCCTGTTCTCTCTAAACTGCATAATAAATACCTATGAGACCTCTTGCTTTCCTGCCTGCTGGAAGTCATCATCTGTTATTATGGTTTTTAAGAACACTGGTGAACCATCTGAACTATCCAACTATCGGCCTATTAGCCTTCTACCTCTTTTGGGGAAACTCCTAGAGGCCCTAATCACTGCTGAATTGGTTCATCATCTCTCATCACAGGTCTTTTCTCAGACAAGCAATATGACTTTTGTTTATCCAGGTCAACTTCTCATGTATTGACAATAATAGCAGAAAGAGTTTATTATGTTCTAGATAAAAACCGTGAAGCTTGGGCTGTAGCATTAGACATCTTGAAAGCCTTTGACAAGGTCTGGCATTCAGGTCTTCTCCACAAGTTGAAAATTTATGGTATATTCAGACACTTTTTGAACTAATCCAGTCTTTTGTATCAAATCATGAAATGAAAGTTATCTCAAATGGACACTCGTCTACATCCTTTCATACTAATGTGGGTGCACCCCAGGGCACCATCCTTAGACCTACTCTGTTTTAATTTTCATTAATGACCTTCCTGATGACATCAGCTCTCAACTTGGTATCTACACTGATGACACAACAATTAACTCCTGAGACTCGATGGTAAGGCTTATCAGTCTGACAAGGTCAAAATGGCAGCCAATGTCCAAAACGACCTCAAGTCCGTCATTAACTGGGGCAAAAGATGGCTTGTTAATTTTAATGCTTCCAAAACTAAACTTCTCTCTATTAATCATTTGAGAGACCCCTCACCTGCCTTCCATCAGTATGGCTGATGCTAACTTCCAGGAAAGTGACTTGTGCCTTCTCGGGCTAACATTCTCTGCTGATATGAAGTGGAAATGCATTGCTAAGTCAGCTGCTAAGAAAGTTGGTTCACTATGTTGGGTAAGACAATGTCATTTCTATAAATACTTTCATCATAATTGCTTGGATGAGCTCTTCACTATAGTAACTAGAGTTTTTGAATTTAAGCACAACATTAGACTGGAGTCGAGATCTCATCAATTTACAGTTGAGCTGGCTAGATATAGCTGTGTAGCTGTAAATTCTATGCTAACAGTTTTTTCTCTCACACTTCTTGCTTGTTTAATTCCCTTCTAGCTCTATGCTTTCCAGCCAACTTTAATCTTCAAAAATTTAAATGCAATGTCAATCGCTATCTACTGTCCACCTGATTACTCTCTTCTCTTTCTGCTCATCATTGTTTCTGTTCTTAATTTTTCCGCACCCTGTAACTCCTTATGTTTTAGTGGCATTACTGCCTTGCTCGAGGTGATATCGATAAAAAAAACCCACTATAATGGCTACATTAATTGGGAAAATGTTTATCTGCAATAGGGAAGTAATATCTTCTTAATAAAAATTAACATGATTTAATTAAAATGCATAATATACCTTAGCAACACCAACTCTTTGACAACAAATTAATGAACTTTTATTCTAGAGTCTACATATACAAATACATCCAGTAACAAGGCCTCTAATTGGGAAATTGAAAGTTTTGAGGAACCACTTCTTAATTGCTGTTGTTCCAAGATCCACCCTGACCCCGGGTGGTAGCACCTGTTAGGGCCCCAGCTACGGACAAATAGTGAATCCTTCCAAACAAAAATTAAAACACTAAGAAAGTATAAAAATACATTTTTATAGTAAAAATACCAGCAGTATGTTTTTATAGAAAAAATTACCAACAATACATTTTTAGAGTAAAATTACCAACAACTAATTTTTATGACTGTTGTGTCGGAAACCTACCACCCCTCTTGAAGATGAACTTGTCTGCGAACAAAGACTTTAAATAGTGGCATGTCAGTTGACATGGAAAGACAGAAGACAGAGAAGTTCTTAGCTGAGCTAGTTATTGACTACTCAGGCGATTTCTGTACCTTTTTTTACCAACCTATTAAAACCCTTTTTATTGTTACGTGTTATTTGGCGTTTGTCTCTACTAACCCCAAATCAACATCATAACAATGACAAAAATGACCATCAGTATATTTTATAGTAAAATTGAAGACATGACATACATTTCCCCCCAAAAAATTCCTATGATTAATCTTATTTCTTGTCAGGAGAAATAAGTTTTCACTTCTCATTTGATTTTGTATGATTATTTGGTATAAAAAAATGCAGCTAAGTAATTATAATTTAATCATGAAATAATGCCATTCTTTTGAATTAATTATAAAGTTTGAATTTTTATATTTAGATTTTGGTATGAAATAACCCATGGAGGTGTTGATATGCTGTAAAACAAAAACAACCAATCAATCAACAAAATAAAAAAAAAATAGAAATTATAGATCAGAGACTTTATTAATGCTGTAAATACTTTTTAATGCATTTATAATATAAAGCAGAGCAAAACAAATCACATTATGAAAAATAAAATCAGTCAGGGTAAAATTTATATGGATGTGATCTTAAAAAAATTAACTTTTCAGTCCAATTTAATATTTGTTCATTGTTTTTGTATGTGTTCCTTGTATCAAGAATAAGCTGAATTTATTCTGGGAATTTATTAAATTAGTCAGTAAACTTTACTTAGCCTGGCATTTACAGTAGTGATTTTCCAAGTATAGCTTAGATGTGGGACAAAGTCGAAAGGATGGGGCACCCAGTGAGGATCGAACTCACTATTCAGTCATAATTGTTCTAGTGAGACAAGCTTGCTAACAATTACACCACCTTGAAGTGCCCTGATTTTCTAAGCCTAGCTTAGTTGTGGCACAAGGCCAAAAGTATGGAATACTCAGTGAGGATAGAACTCACTATTCAGCCATAACTGTTTTAGCGAGACAAGCTTGCTAACCATTACACCATGCTGAGGTGTCCATCCTGGCACTTACAGTACCTGCTGAATTTAATGGTGTCTCTTTGCAAAAGATGCCTTCTAAAAGCTAAGCAAAGTAATAAGTAACAGGAAAAATTTGTTAGAATCAAAGAAAAGTGTAAAGCTGTTATGTAATATCAATTCTCCTGTATGGCAGTGAATGTTGGACAATTTCTTCATAGATGAAGAGAAGACTTGAGGTAACCGACATATGATTCTACAAAAGGATGCTGAGAATACTATGGCAAGAGCATGTGAGCAACAAGGAACTTTTAAGGAAAATGGAAATAAAAAGGACACATACACTTATAATCAGAAAGAGACAGTTGAAATTTTTGGAACACATAATGAGGAAGAAAGTCTTGAAGAATTTGATACTCACAGAACATATTGAAGGTAAAAGAGACAGAGGTCCCCAGCAATTAACCTAGCTTGTGTAACTGGATGACAAGTGGTGAGAAGGATAGTAAAAAACAAACATTGCTAACAGCCACAAAAGTTAGGAAGCTGGGGAGAGCCATGATTGCACATGTCCTAAATATGTACAGCTCATAAAAAAAATGCCTTCATTTTTGATCATGTAAACCAGACCAAGAAGAGAAATAGTCAATACTGATTTTGGCTTGGTATTTATAGTGCACACTGTCTAGGTTTTAATCAATAAAACATTTGACTCTAACAACTTACTAAATACAACTACAATTTAATATTTCGAAGTTCACCATTTGTAAATGTGAAAAAGTATGATTTGGTTCAATCAACAGTAGTATTGTTCTGTAATACTGAAGTTAAGTATGTGTGAGATTTTAGTATGGTTTTTACCTATTGTAGTAGTAGGCAAAGTTTAATAAATAAAATAAAAATATTTCTTAAATCCCCTGAAAAGTATCATATACTTATCATCTCCTTTAACACCTCCATAACATTAACACCAGCATTCTTAAGGACAAGTCAATCAGCTAACTTTGTTTCTGAAACTAGATACTTGGATAAGCAAAGGAAAAGATCAAAGACCCTGTACCAAAGTGAAGGAGAATCCTACACACACTCAACACACTCTCCAACCACTTACCAATCTCAGTTTTCTTTAACCTCTCACCAGAAAGCAGTATACACTGTTCTACTCTACTAACCTTCAAAGAATTAATCAGGACAACTGCCTGCTACAAAGAAGGAAGAGTCTCACTCTTTCTCTCTTCCTCTGTTCCAATGAACCACAAGCTACAAACTGCCGCACAAGAAAGATTTTATGAATGCAAATTGTAATTTGTGTTCATAAAAAAAGAAAATAAACCTCCCAAGACACTTGCTCAGTATTCATTCATTTTGAATGAAAAAAAATCAACATTTTGTGCCAAACTCCACACTTTCCTCTTATCACAGTAGCAGTTAGAAAAATGGTAGTGAGTAACAAGTAATAAATGACTACATTTAAAAAGAATGCAAAGAAAAACAAAGTTTTTTAATGGTAATAAAAATCAAATAAAATGTTTATATGGAATTTAATACATTTAGTTAATAATTTATGAAAAATTGTTCATGTGCACTGACAGGAGTTTTGCTGTCAAAATTTTTAGGACAAAAAAAATGCATCAAAGTTTATGATCATACAAATGCTTGTACATTTTTAGGAAATATTTGTCTGACATCTGAACTAGAAAAAGATTGTTTTTTCCACCCAATACAAAGCCCAAGAACAACTTTAGGTAAAGGGTTATTTAATGAGGTGGGTGATACAAACATAAGAGAATGAAGTTGGAAGTGCAGATTATGAGGATGTAGAGAATAGATAATAACTGACATTAAACATGAAGGGATTAAGATTGTAATGTTCAGGGAAGAATCCACATGGGAGTCTGTTCCACAAAGTAGCATTCTTGAGAGGAAGCTTTCTGAGTGGAGCATGGTTCATCAAGAAGTAAAATGTACAAGCTTAAAATATTCTATCAAGTGTAATAAAAGATGGTGTATTGTGAGTAACATCAAGTCATGTTGAATAACAAAAATTCAAAACTGATTTTTATAGCTTTTAGAGACTTAAGAAATGACCATTTTGGAGTCTGATATCCTTATTTTTATTGGTTGAAAAATATTGTTTGGTTTATGCTGATTGGTCAGAAGATTTCATTTTTATGGTTATCATCCAAAATGTTTTTGCCATTTCATACTACCTTTTTCACAAAAGTATTTATGCTCATTTGAAATAGTGTATAAAAATTTATATAATAAAGAAGAAATGTAAAATTATATAAAATAATTAAAGGGTAAATAAAAAAAATACAATAGACTAAGTTTATTTATTACACTTTCTTTTGAGAGGAGTGTTTTACAAAAACATATATTAATAAGAGTAAGTTATTAAAAAATTTTTTACATAAAAACTGCTAAAATGAAGTCAGGCAACTAGTAAAAAACAGTTTGCATAAAATTTGATGTTTAAGACTTTGTACACATGAGGCTCAAATTAATGTTGTAAAAGAAATGCCAAAATAAAAACTGATGGTTTATAAAAAAGATACATGCATAAAATTTGGGCCTTGTGTTTTTTAGTTTTCGCCATTCATAATACTCTAGATAAGAGATTGACATTCTCTCTTCTTTGCATCTAGGTGACCCCACACCCAAATTTTGGCACTATATATTTCAATTCAATCACTCTCATTAACATTTTTTTTCATAATTTTCATCTTTTTTTAATACTAAATTTCACCCAATACAAGGCTCAAGAGCCACTCAAAGTAGAGGGTGACAATCAAAATGTTAATGATGAACGAGATGTGTGATATGAATGGATGAGAAAGTGATAGGAAGTGGAGATCATGAAAATAAAGTGGAAATTAATGCTTGAGATTGAAGTGTTCAGGGAAGCACCTATGCAGTAATCTGTTTAACAAAGTGGCAGTTCTTGGGAAAAAGCTTAAACTTTCTTCTAACATTTGAAGTATGGGAGAAATGAGGGTCATTTGACTCTGTGAAAGTGGCAGAGCACATCCTAACTGTAAAGATTTGAACTGGTGGAACTAAAGAATAAAGCTCATCTGAACATTTGCCATGGAAATAGTAATAGGGTGGTAACAAGCTTGCAACATTGCATCTAGGAAGTTCTGTAAAATTTTCTGCCTAATCTACTTCCCAAAATCGGACCAAATGGACAAACATCAGAATTTCTATTTGAAGTAATGTCCTCATCTTGGTTGTTATTATCACAATATTTAAAGAAAGAGGACTGATAAAGCTTTAGCTGCAGCAGGAGTGAAAAAAATGGTGGTGAATACAGCCAAAAGTGTCAGCAGCAGACAGGAAAGAAGAACATTAGGTTTAAGGCTCCAAGTTCTATATTCAGGATTGTTCCATAGGACAATAACTTAGTGGATTAAAGCATTGATTCATGAACTTGGTGATATAGTAATTGTGAGTTCAATCCTTGGACTAAGTAGTAGAGACTCACAATAAATAGAAACAGGGTAGTGTTAAATAAAATTAAAGTAGATTAAATAAAAGCTTCTGCTACTCGGATCAATGGAAACCTGAAGAAGGCCAGAGAGCACAATGGCTGAAGTGTTGTGACAATAACAACAAAGATAAGAACATTACTCTGAATGTAGATAATTATAACTCCTCATCACAGAAATCAGAATTTCTTTTGAAATCCCTTCTTTGTTGGGCCAAGGACTTTTTAGCACCACTTCATATGTAACCCAAAATGAAATAATCTCTAAGGAATATGTTATTGTTATGGGACCTTACCCATAATAACATAATGGACTATTCCATACGTAATAAATACTGCACCTCAAGAGGATGCAGGGAGTTCTGTCTGACGTCTAGGGTTCAGTCTGAAGTCTGGAGTGAAGTCCGTCAGGAGTCTGTCAGTCAGTCAGAGTGAGTCAGTCAGTCGAGTCAGAGGCAGTCTGAAACAGAGTCGTGTTCAGACAATTACTACTAAACCTGATTGTTCGTACTAACACTTTCTTCTTCTCTGTATATATTCCTGTTTGTAATATATCTGTGTTATTCCATATCCGTATTCGAGTTCTTCTTTATTGGTTCTACCTTGGACTATGACCATAGTACAAGGAACCGGACCATAACAGTTATAAAATAAAATAAGACATATCTTGGCTGATTTGCAGGCAAATAAACTAACATACTCAAGAGCAAGAGCCGGATGTGAACGAGACAAGGCCCCGTCACAAAATGACCATTATCGTCGTTTACACATGGGCCCGACGCACAAGTTCCGGTCGCAAAATAAAATAATATTTTAAAGTGTTCCTATTTCTCGACCAATAAAAATGCTTTCCTCCTAATTATACTCACAGCGTTTTTCGAGCCTGTTAAGCCATAAAAAATGCCATAAAAGGGGTCACACGGGGAAGTACAAGAGCAGTCAACAGGAGGCCAAGGAGGAGATCTGTCACGGTCAGTCTGGGCAGTCTGGGAGGAGCGGCGCGCCAACCAGTAAGAACTACTACGAGAGATCAACCCAGATCGGCAGCCGGCTTATGAACTATACCACAAGGTAGCTGTCTCAAAACCACATGTTCCTATTGAAATAAATCACGTAAATCTATTTCTGCTGTTGTATTTCTTTCTTGCAACCATACGCTTGTCTATAACAAATGTAAAGCAGAACACATTTTATTTAGAGAATGTATTAACCAAGTTAATTGGAAGTTCCCTGTATAAAATTGCCTGAATGTTGAGAAATGGTTGTGGAACAGAATAAAATATCTTGGTAAATAAAGTTAATGTTGAAAACAAGAAATTTGTCTTTTATTTTCATTTTTATATACTGAACAAACATTTTGCATTTTCTATTTCATGCTCTATTCACTTAATAACACTTGCTTTAATTCCTGACTAATGACAATACCATTACCTGATTTATGATGCAGCAGTATCAAATATTTAAAATTTCTATAGTAAAATTAATTGCATGGCTTTTCTATATTAATAACTAGCAGTAGAGCCCGGCATTGCCCGAGGATGTAACAGTAAGAGATAGATATCGACCATCATAAAGGCTGAAAAATAAAATTGACAAAGAATATTGTTTAAGGTTGACGGACACTTTGTTTCAACTTCATAACTTGGCATTTTGACTTTAATAAATTCACTGTTCATAATCATAACAATTCTGTATGAACAAATGTTGCTGAGACAAATTCAAATGTAGCGAACCGGGTGTTTACATGTTGTTAAATTAGGAACATGTGAGTAACTCTTGATAGAATATTAAAAGGTTCACTACGAGAACATGTGGACTCAAGTTGAGTCCAACCAAAGATGTAAAGAAAACAAACAAGACTGATATATATATATATATATTAATTAAGTAATTCATCGAATCTAGAAGAAACCTCAACAGAATGCAGAAAGCACTGGACGGCCGTTTCATCCTATATTTGGGACTCATCAGCAGTGCGCATCCACTACCGAGAATTGAAACCCGGACAGCTACATTGACAGGCAAACGCCATACCAACTGTACTAAAGGGCCTCGGTGACGAAGAGGTAGAAAACTAGACTCGATATTGCGCCGCTCGTTCACATATTCCGTGGTGGAACTCATCCATGTTCCTTTACCCACATATACCTCTCAGAAATACCTCCCACATAATGGTAAGACAGTAGGTAGAGAGTGTGGCAGAAATACCTCCCACATTTTAAACTGTCACCTCTGTGGTGCTAGTGAACTTACGTAAGTGGTAATTGGGTTTTCATCTAGCTACTATTGTCTCTGTGGGAGACAAGGTTCGTACAAGTCCTGGAAACCTTGAAAATCCTGGAAAATTGACAAGGCCTTGAAAAGTCCTGGAAAAACATCAATAGCCCAAAAAAACAAAAGAGTTTTGAAAAGTCTTGGAATTTTCTAAATTGGACTGCCCACACATCCCTTTTCTCAGTCCATGAAAGTTAAAATGCCAAATCCCAGAAATCTGGGTTTTTTTAAAACTTAAAATTGCCCTTTAAGAAAAATGTGTTTTTAGTCAGAAATATTTGGCAATTATTGCGAACGGTGGTTTGTCTCCTTGATTAGGATGAGTTTATGACCTCGTAGTAGGTGACGAGAAAGAAAGGGAGAAAGAATATGAAGGTGTCTTCTCCTAGCTGCTACCCTCACTCAAGAAGAAAAGTGGAAAAGCGAAGATAAAAGCTGTCAGAGACAAGTAAACATCTCTGTCGAAGATACATTCACACTCATTGAATTTATAGTTGAATGGAAAATAATAAATTATTTTACACTACAGTAATAAAATACATTTTAGTAGAATGTCGAAAAATTTATGAGTGTTTTTTAAAATTTGAACAAATGAAGAAATTTTATTCACATGTCAATTTCAAAAGTAAAAAGTGCTTTTGATCTCTCTCGGTGGGTCAGTTCATAGTTAAAAAATAGATACATTACGCGTCCCGTATCAATGTGTAGTATCTATATGTAAACTACGTTAAAATGTTGCCAAAAGTAACAAGTTTGAGAATCAAATTTGACTTAAAGAAAATGTAGACGGGAAGGATGATAGAATAAAAAATGTACCTTTGATGTGTTTAGGATAGGATAGAAAATGCATCTTTGAAAAAATAAGAAGAATGGTTGCAGACTAATAATGACCTGTATCTCTAGCTTTTGTTGTGTGAAAAAATGATGAAATTGAAATATATTAAAACTTATTGCTTGGCTTTACATTAAAATTTTGATGTCAACCCTGTCCCATTACTTTTGTATTTTTCTATCAGTCAGTTATGTGTCATAGGGGATCATGTATCTTTCGATGCATGACCGACGAGGCAGATTTTTTCCCCGCAGTAGGTAGGTTGCTATTTCTTTCTTCTGTAGACCAGTTGCAATCCAAGGCTATAGAAACTGGTCTGTCTTGCTATTTACCCATAGTAGTGGGAAGAAGAAGAGGATTCATACCTTTCTTCACGTAAGTGAATTTAATGGATCCGACTGGAATTCGAACTTTGCTCTCTGATTTCTCAGTCTGAGCTGCTATCCATTACTCCACCGTGCTCCTCTACTATTTCTGCTATAGATGACTAGAACATGTACAAACATGTGAACGACTCTTAGATATTTGGCTAGATGTCATCAAATTTGTGAACTTAATTAAAAAAGAAAAAGAAACATGTCCCCAGATCAAGTCCTTCTCTGCAATGATGTCAAATGAGAATTACGTTTTATTTCCAGTGACCTGCAAATTTTTGTGTCCGTTTCGAAAGGCATTGAACCGTTTCTGATAAAATATCAGAGCCATAAGAGTTATTTCGTTTCCTTGCAGATGATTTTTAGCATGATAATGAAACTGTTAAGATTTGTAAAGGAAGAGCACATTAAAAAGATAATTACATTTTCCAAACGGAAAGAAATTGTAAGAATTTTGTCAAACCCAAACATGCATAAAGATGCTGCAAAGATCGAGTGTGGATTTCTAGCAGATAGGGCTATGCAACCAAAAAAAGAAATGTGTCAACAAAAGATCTGTTTACATGCAGAATTGCAACAATGTTCATCAATATCATTGAAAAACTTCTAGCAAAGTCTCCCCTTAGATATCCTCTTGTAAGGTCACTTGCAAGGCTGAAGACTGGATCCATTTGTGAAAAAAACAAATCTGCTAAAGAAGACGTCTAAAAATATGTCTTTCTCACATAATGGACAGAAAACAAGTCAGTAATTCTGATTGTGATTACACCATCAGTCAGTACAAAGATTTCGAGGAGGGGGCTACTGGAAATATTGCTTTCAAGAATTTCAACAAAGCATGAAGGTCGCCTAGACACTTTGTTCTACCCTCCTTTGTCTAGCAACAAAGAATATCAAAAACTGTAGAAAATTGTTCACAGATTGCTGATACTCTCTCATGGACAGGCCTCAGTGGAGAAAGGTTTTTCAGTCAATAAGGAAATTTCCACTGACAATATAAAACAGAAAACTCTGGTTGCACAGTGCATTATCACATACTATTTGACCACAGTTGGAGGTCCTGGGAATTTTCCCATGACTAAGGCTTTTCTCTGCAGTGCTTCCAATGCCAAAACAGTATACAACCAATAGCTTGAGGCTGAGAAAACAAAAAGGACAGAAGAAGCGGAACAAAAATGGAAATCCATGCTTATGGAAATTGAAGAACTGAAGACCAAAAAATATAAGCTTGAAAGTTGCGCACAAGATTTGCTCAAGTCAGCTGACATGTATGCAGAGAAAGCTGAACAGACTCAGAACTTCCTGCTTATTGCAAAGTCCAATGTCATGCAAAGACCTACAAAGAAATCCATAGAGATATCAAAATTGGAAGAGGAGCTGAATGCTAAATTAGATTAACTGAAAAAAAATGTTAACATCATTATGTTCTGTGCCATGTGCAATGAAAGCCATGAGTAGTAGGGTTAGCTAAAATGTGTAATCTCTTTGTGAAAATTTCTATTTGTAGTTCTGTCCATTAAAACTATTATACTTCACAGGAAATCTGCAGCAATCAAAATTTTTGTGACATTCACAAACCATGAGTAGTCTAGATATCTAAAATGTGTAGCAGTAAGAAATAAAGTGTGTAATTCAAAATTTTCAAACCGTGTAGAATGCTACACAAAATGAGTAACATAACTAGGTCTGCATCCAGTTGTGTTTTAGCCTTCAACACTTGGATTTCTTCACTGCTTTTAACTGATTCATGTGACATGAACTATTGAAACCAAGTTTAGCTTTTCTTTGAACATCACATCTGTCAAAATATAGACAAATCACAAAGTTTGTGTTTTTGAAATTGATGACCATTCGTTGTGTGTGTGTGTGTGTGTGTGTGTGTGTGTGTGTGTGTGCACACATCAGTTTTAGTCCTTGAAACTTAACATAGTCCTAGAATAGTCCTGGAATTGTTTTTGCATAGATCTGTGGGAACCCTGGGGAGATATTTTGCTGTACCTTATAGTTAATGTTTTACCATTATGTTTGAGGTATATGTGGACGGTACTTCTGCTGCACTCTATATATAGTTTTGTTGCAACTTTATAACTTCAGATATGGACTTAAATAAATAAATTTTGTTCTTCATATGAACAAAATTTAATGAAGCCAGCCTCATTGAATTTAGCCCAACCTATAACACAAACAACTGTAAATGTAGACAATTTTTCCCCTGTTTCGGAACAGACAAAGTATGCAATAAACAATAACAAAAGAAAGAAAAAGAACAAAGCAAAATAATATTAAGCAAACAATATTTATGCAATACATAACAAGGCAAAACAACAATAATAAAACAACAAGTTCACAAAATATGAATGAACACCATTCATGCTTTGTAAACTTTTTGCCTTATTACTGTTGTTTTGCATTGTTTTGTCTTGTATAAATATTGTTTGTTAACACAATTGTGTTAACACAACACACAAAAGGGATACAGACAAGTGATTGTAATGTTCTGACTTAAAAAAAAAAAAGAATAAAAATATGGTGGATGAAACTGAGAAGTGGTCTATCTTATTGGCTAGGAAGAAATCTCAGCATGCATCTGTACAATTTATCTATAAATTTGGGAATGGGATATTTTTAGCAGTCATTCCTAACATGATTGATTATAAATTTTTACATTATGGTGTGTTTTGTAGGTCCCTTGTGAACATGTAGTATTATGGTATATGTAGGATTGAGAGGTGATGGACAAGTTCTTGTGGATATTGAGTATATTGTATTGAATGAATGGGTTGTGATCGTGTTTAACTAGGACTAGGATAATTACTGAGTACCAGCCTTTCTCCACTTCCGCTTCAGCCTTGTGCCAAAATTTCTGTATCGAATCAGAAATAAATATTCATTGCTAACATGATTGAAACCAACTTCACCTCCTCAATCATGTGCACTCATTTCCCTCCCCTTTTCCCCTTTCTATGGAGTCAATAATTATGAACAAGATACATATAAATATTTACAATTGTTTTGAATTTTTATTTTTAATATCTTTTTTTTTATGTTTTAATATCTCAAAACGTCTTTATATTATTTTTTTATATTTTCAATATTTTTTTATTGCTTTTTTTAAAATCTTTCATTCTTTTTTATTATAAAAGGGGTAAGAAAATTAACAAAGAAATGTATTTTCTAATAGTCTCCATCATAATAAATAATTATATTTAGAGCTTGCTATAAATTTGTTTGCTAAAAATATGTACATAAACTATCATGTAAGATTATCAAAATATCCAAAATATTAAAATTAACAATTAGAAACCATTTGAAAACAGTCTTCTGTTTAAGTTAAATGTAAGACAGTAGGTTTTAAAAATGGCTTAGATGAGTTGTCAAGCCACCAAGACCCCGGATGGTCACTTTATTTTTGAAAAAATTCTACAGATAAAGGGAAATAATCATGTTCTTCCTCTTGTCAAGTAATCTCAGCACATGTATGCAGAAAAAGATTTCTTCAGTTGTAATTAATCTAGATTGTAATTAGATACTTAAAATCTTCCACTAAATATGGTATCCTAAATTGTATGTATACTAAATATTGTTACAAAATTTATACTCAGCCTAAGTAACACTAATGAGCTAATTAGTGGTGCATACTATACATATATATACAATAATGGGACAAATAGTCATACACATACAAATTTTTAATTTATTATATTTCCAACTAATGAATAAATATACTTTTTATATAATTAACTGTACACAGATGCATAATAACTAAATATGCATAGAAAACAGAAAAAAAATTGATTTAATAGAAATAAATCCCATTTATCCATTTTAATGGATGAAAAAAGTATTCGTACAATGCAAATTTCAGATTTTAAAACTTTCAAATTGCTTTAGTACTCTAGATTATTCATTATTATTAGTTATTTTTAGCCTAAAAAATGCAAACAGAACATTCTGTAATTGATAGTCATACAAGAAGGTTATCATCATGGCAAGAGGGAAAGAATTGACAAATTCGCAAAAAGAACTGATTGTTAAGCTCTGAAAAGAAGGTAAAACTTACAGGAAAATCTCAGACAACCTGAATATTCCATTTACTACCATTAGTTCATTCATTGCAAGGTATAAAAAACTTGAAACTGCTGAAAACCAAAAAAGAACAGTAGTTCCACAGATTTCTTCAAGATCCTCAAAGAAATTAATGTGTCCAATTAAACAAAATCCAATGGTTACTCATCAAAAGTTGCAGGATGATTTGCTTTCATTAGGAATCTGTGTTACTAAATGAACAACAAGTAATAAAATTGATAGTGTAGCAGACCCCCTGGAGGGGGGTGCAATATGAAACAACAGCCTGAGTGCCCCCATATCGTAGATGAGGTCACAAGAGGCCCACAAACGTTTTTCGAATTAAAGATGTGAAATCTGACAAGGTGAAACAAAATGGACAACAGAACAAGGATATGTATGATTAATGCTAAGTTTATTTACAGAGGAGAGACCATGGGGTAGATTGGTCTGGTAATCATGGTAATGGTGGTCAGACTGGTGGTGTCGATGGTTGGACTGGTCGTGTTGATAGTTGGAGTTGAGGTGCAGACGTTCCGTTCATGTTGATGGTTGGAAAGAGATTGCGGATGTTCCGGTCAATTTGACTGTTTGGAGTTGAGGTTGATGATGGGATGCTGATGTGTGTTCATTGCAATCGTGTCGACAGTTGGATGTTGAGGTGCAGATGTTCCAGTCATGTTGACAGTTGGACATTGAGGTCGACGATGGGATGCTGAGGTGTGTTCATTCCGATCATGTTGACGGTTGGACGTTGAGGTGCAGGCATTGCTGGTTGAGGTCAATGTCAAAACCTCTCATAGTAATTACAACTGATAGTAAACAGGAAAGGTTGGTCGCTGCAGGTGATCGCTGCTGGTCATTGCAGGTGATCGTTGGTCGCTGCAGGTGATCAATGGTGGTCGCTGCAGAGGTTGGTCATTGCAGATGATCGTTGGTCGCTGCAGGTGATCGATGCTGGTCGCTATAATAGTAACAATTTAAAGCCATGCTTCCCTCGGAAAACTCCACTGCTATTGAAAAGACACAGAGATGCCAAGTTGAAATTCATTTGTGAACATAAGGATAAGGAAAAATTGTATTGGGAAAGAGTATTATGAACAGATGAAACCAAAATTGAATTGTTTGGATGTAATTATAGAAATCATGTATGGAGGAAAGATGGTGATGCCTTCAAACAAAAGGTCATATTTCAAACAGTGAAATTTGGTGGTGGCAGCATCATAGCTTGAGGATGTTTTTCTGCAAAAGGTACTGGCAACATATCAGTAATAGATGGTAGAATGAATGCCACAGTATATCAGAATATTTTGGATGCAAATTTAATGATTTCAGTTGAAAATTTTGAACTTCCTTGAATTTCTTGATTGGATCTTTCAACAGGTTAATGATCCTAAGCAGATTGCAAAATCTATAAAGAAGTGGCTTGCTGAAAATAATGTAAATATCCTGAAAGGGCCAAGTCAGTCCCCAGATTTAAACCCAATCTGTGGTGTTATTTGAAAATTCAAATCCAATCGAGAACTCCAACAAACATCCTGGATCTGAAGACCATATGCAAAGAAGAATAGAACAAAATACCAACTAAAATTTGCAAATCATTAATTGAGAACTACAAGACGTTAGTTGCTGTAGAAGTGAATAATGACTATTCTATAAAGTATTAAATGAAGATTATATATTCTTTTTTGGATTGTATGAATACTTAAAATGGACAAATGGGATTTATTTCTATTAAATCAAAATTTTATCTGTTTTCTATGCATATTTAGTTATTACACATCTGTGTATAGTTAATTATATGAAAAGTATGCCTATTCATTAGTTGGAAATACAATAAATTAAAAATTTGTATGTGTATAAATATTCATTTCCCTCCACTGTGCATGTATATATATATATATATATATATAGATATATGATGTAAATTATTTTCAGATAGAGTGTATCTATAATGGAACAAAATGAATAAAAAGAGAAAAGAGGAAATACTACAATTAGTCTTGATAAAGTCTCTCAGAGGACAAAATGCATCAACTAAGAATAGTTTTTTCCTCTTGTCTCTTTTTAATCATATATATATATATAAACAATTGCTTTAGCCATTACCATAGAAATTTTGATTTCAATAATGAATATACTTATAAAACGTGTAAATTTCAGAAATAAGTTATTCCAAAAAAAATTTCACTTGAAGATGGAACAGAGCTTAGTACTTTAATTCAATTTAATTCAAATAATTATATTGAAGTTTTTGGCTCTTGTTTTGAAACATGAGAACTCTTATGTAGCGTGTTGGAATCATATTTTTAAATAAATTATTATATATATATATATATATATATATATATATATATAGTAAAGGTAACAAATACATTGGTATATAATCCAAGTGTATCCTAGAAATATAAAATATTAAAATTGATCCACAAAAAGATCTCAATGTATTTATTATTACAGAGCAAAAATTAATACACAATAAAATCCAAAATCACCTCATATGGGGAATAAGCTTATTTTGACAGACAAAAATATAATATATATATATTTTTGTCTGTCGAAAGCTTATTTCCCATATGAGGTGATTTTGGATTTTATTGTGTATTAATATATATATATATATATGTATTTGTAAAGAAACAGGATGGATATGGATTTTTATTTATTTATTCATTAATCCAACAGATTTTTATTTCTTAAATATTATTTTTTGGTGGATACTCATATTTGAGTAGATGCCCCATTTATTTATTAAATAGTATATTTATTTATTTTCATCTACTGGACTGAATATTTGGGAAATCTTAGAGAAAAATATGGGCTCTCCAGCAGGGGAAACCGTCATTAGATCTGACATGCTTTAACCTCTTGTCTACAGAGTGCATCGATGACCAAGCAAAATTGAATAGTACCTTTACACACAGATTTTTCTCAGACTCTGCTCAGTTTTGAATCCTAACATAAAGCAATTTCTAAAGAAAAGGGTATGAATTTTTTTATTCATTAATCCGACATTATTTTTAGTGGATACTCATTTTGAGTAGACAGTCCATTTATTTATTAAACAGTATATTTATTTATTTTCGTCTACTAGCCTGATTATTAGAGAAATATTATTTATTAAACAGTTTTCCCCAAGGGGAACACAAGTTTAAATCTTGATGGAGAGGACATAGTTTTCTCCGTCCCTCTTAATTTGTAACCCTCTACCTCGAATGGCTCTTGGGCCTGATACAGAGTGAACATCACTGTAAAAGAAAAATTTAAAAGCAGAAAATATTTTTAGATTGTAAGAATTTTTTTTTTTGGTGATAATGGTTTAGTGATACAAGTCCAAATCATTCCAATTTCCCTGAGAGCTATAATCTCCAGCTATTCAAATGTAATGTCAATCGACATCTTCAGTTGCCTTGATCTATCCACTATCCTTATCCTCATCCTTTACTCTATCACTCCTATCTGATCTTGCTCCAAATTTTTTGTAACTCCTTGCGTCCTAGTGGCTTCTCGCCTTGCTTGGGGTGAAACGCTTAAAAAAAAAAATTAATCCATAGCTAGGTGGAGAGAGGTGTGTTCATACCTTTCCCAAGGGCATTTGTGCATGTCAGTATAACGAACCTGACTGGGATTGGATCTTGGCTCTCCATTTTCCAATTTCAAGCTATTATCCATTACATCACACACATATCCAAACTTACAGCACCTGGCATTTCCAAACAAACACCCATCTAGGTACTGATCAAGGTCAATGTTGCTTAACTTCAGTAATTATACAAGAACCGGTATTTCAATGTAATATGGCAGTAAGCCTAAGATCAAATGAAAAAGGATATTGATAAAATAAATAATCATTTTGTTAAAAATGATAAGTCTAATAACATCTATGAGATGAGCCCTAGAATTTATAAAAAACTTTTGAATCATGAAATAACCAAGTTCTACATGAAAGCACCTGATGATTATAAAAGAAGTATTAATATTGAAGCCAAAAGCATTTCTTATAATTTAACTATAAAACAAGAAATACTAGGCAAAAAGGTGGCATTTTTAATGCTAAAGGATCATAAATGTGACTTTGAAAACAATTCTACCTTCAGATTACTGAATGCCTCAAAAATAAATTAGGGATCATTAGTAGAAAGATTTTACATTTGCATATTGCTATTTAGGTGAATCAATAGAGAAGCACCAAAGAATGCATTTGCTTGCTTTCAAAATATTGAAAGTGAAAACAAATTTTGCTTTATAAAATAAAACATAATAGATTTCTATCTATCTATAAACTAAAATATATTTGATATAACAATTGATTTTACCAAAGATTATATTGATGTGCCTTGTAAACATATAAACATTATTAAACATTCCAGGAAATCTATACTCTGCTATAATAATGAAGTGTGGCAGAAGAGGGAAGATAAAAATAAAAACTTTGATGTGCCATTGGGATCATTCAATGAAGCAGAGTCACTGAGCTTGTTGGGCTGTATATTTTGCAGAACATAAGCAAAATTGTCAATAAACAGAGAACAATAGCCAATACAGAGATGACGGGCTATTATTCATTATTGAACTTCTAGAAAAAAATGAACTTTTAAGAAAAAGGTTATTTAAGTTTTTCAAAAAACTTTGTTTGAATATTGAAGTGGAAACAAATCTTATGGTTATGGAATATCTAGATGTTGAGTTTGATCTGAACAAAAATGTTGTTCGACCATATAGAAAATCAAACATACAATTATGTTATATAAATAGATAACATACCCAACCAAAAATCATATTAAAATAAATGCTGAATACAGGTTGTCATTGAATGAAAATATATTCAATGAAGTAAAGAACAATTATGAGTCAGCTTTGACATTAGAGGGACACTAGTTTAATTTAAATTTTAGTGAAAAAGAACATAAAAAATGAAAAGAAATGTGACTTAGTTTATGATACCATTTAATTTGGAGGTTAAAACAGAAATTGTTATAAGGTTTTGCAAGCTACAAGAAAAGTATTCCCTTAAGCAATCTACAATATACAGCATTTTTTATTAAAATAATATTAAATTATGATTATATGCCTACTTTTAGCAGAATGTTGAATAAACATAATAATAATAGGATTCTGAATTGAAGATCTGACAGAGGACGTAACACGTGTTTGATAAATAAAGTAACTATCAAATTTGACAAACTCCAAAACAAAATTTACATTGATTCAATAGGGAGATCTATTAATCCTTTAATTATATAATTTAAAAAAAAATTTAAAATATGAATATTCCCCATTCAAATATATATTTTTTTGATTTTCTTTTTTTTACATACATAAATAAATCCCGCTTATTTTAATTGCCAAATATAATTTTAAAATTTTAAATTAAAAAAAAAAATGTAATCCCTTCATAATGTATAAATATGTCAACATTTTGATAACCAGATATATTGTAATTTAAAATTGTGTAACGGTCAGTTTATACTGAGCACCTGAAGATTGCATTGTGCATGTAACTCTGATTCATCCTAGAGGTGAGGGATAAAACGTATATTTATTAATATATACTTAATAGCTCTGTTATATTACATCGAGCACTGTTTTATTAACACCAGCACTATATGTGCAATATATATGTGTGTATATATATATATATATATATATATATATATATATATGTATGTATTTTACTCAGTTAGCACATTTATCTTTTTATTTGTTTTTTTTTAAATAATAAAATGGTTTTAGTCATGTTCCAAAATTTTCCCTGCCTCATTTACTTTTTGGATTTTATGAATATTGTCTTGTGTCTCATCCCAATTACACCAACGTATCCTTCTGAAGGGTTTGGTCACAAGAATTATTAAGGAAAAAATATCTACAGCTTTTTTCAAGTCATATATATATATATATATATATATATATATATATATATATATATATATATATATATATATATATATATATATCTGAGATAACATCAATTTTTATATATCAATTCCAATATTGGAGAAAAATGTATGATAAACTGGGAAAAAGTTTTCATGTGACATGTTTCATCCTTTAGGACTTCATCAGACTAAATTTGTTATGTACACACACACACACACACACACACACACTCACACACACACATCATTTTTAATATATAACTAAATAACAAAATGCATACAAAATCTACTATGACCATATAGTGAAAGTATTTTTTATTAGAAAAAAAATCTACACTATCTTAAAAATAATCCTATTTTTTTGTATATTCCATGAAAAGTTGACCAAATTGTATTGTGAAGTTGTATGAGGATTAGAGATCCATGCTACCAGTCAGCATGCTACCAGCCAGCACCCACTCCCCATTGTCAGATGTCAAAAGGTGCCTACCAAAAGAGAGTAGCACCAAGAGTAAATGCCAATGTATGCCTAAGTGCTCATAAAAAATTAATATTAAATTAATATATTATATGACATTAGTTATAATCTCCATCTCTGTCATACAGAAACATGTTGATGTATCTAAAATAACAGAACTGGTTCTGACATAACTACAAGGGTAAGTAAAAAAATTAGCCACACTTTCATCAGAACATATACTTAGGTTTGTCACACTTCTCATGCATGAATATAGTTGGAACTATTGTGGTCACATGATCAAAGTTTGAGCTTAATCATGTGTTATGGGCCAAGTCCTTGTACCACAGTGATGGTCCAAGGTAGAACCAATAAAGAAGAACTCGAACACAGATATGGAATAACACAGATATATTACAAACAGGAATATATACAGAGAAGTAGAGAGTGTTAGTACGAACAATCAGGTTTAGTAGGGAGAACAATGTAGTCTCGACTAGTATCACTATTCCAATGTCTTGTAGTAATTGTCTGAACGCGACTCTGTTTCGGACTGCCTCTGACTCGACTCTTGACTCGACTGACTGACTCGCTCGCTCTGACTGACTGACAGACTCCTGATGGACCTCACTCCAGACTTCAGACTGAACTCCCTGCTTCCTCTTGAGGTGCAGTATTTATTACGTATGGAATAGTCCGTTATGTAATTATGGGTAAGGTCCCATAACATCATGCCAGTTTTCTTGCTGCTGTTACAGTGTAAACATGGCTGCTCCACTAGCAGTGTGCACCAAGGAGAAACAAAGAGCGGTAATTTGATTTCTCTGGATGGGAGGTGTGTCAGGGACTGAAATTCATCAGAGGCTTTACAGAATCACAAACAAATAACAGAAATCACATCCTTGAGGACTATCAACAGTGCCAACAATTAAAATGGATGGCACATGTAAGTTGAAGAGAAATTAATGACATAATCAATATGTTGACATTCAACACTACTTCAGATAAAAGGTTAGGAGGAAACTCCCATCAATGCTGGAAAGAGGGATAACAGATACTGGACTTGAGAAACCTTTTTTCTGGAAAAACCTATTTTCTCTTAAAAATTGTTTTAAGACAAAACTGCTGGCTGCTTGGTCAATGAAGTACACCCTGATGTTTTGTAGTAAAGGTTCACAAAGTCACATGTAGAAAAAAACACTTGTGTTGTATTTGTAATATAAATATTCTACAGTATGAACAAATCTACAATTTAAAGATTGATATATTTTGAAAGAATGATTATTTGCATTTACATTATTCAGAGTGTTATCCTCATTGCCATATCCACAATGTTTCAGCCTTCTTCAGGTGATTGGAATTTCAAACCAAACCCTTCATTTTGTTCACCGGGGTAGATTATTCTAGTTCCACATGCCATGCCTATTCTTATTTCCCTTTAACTCAACTCTCCAAGTTTTGGTTTATCTGGTATTGAACTCACAACTGTTTGGGTCTAGTCACTGGATCTAACCAGCATCTTTATCCTCTGGACCATGTGTCCTTGAGGACATCTGTGTATGAATTTTTGGGATTTATAAACCTAATATCTCAGCAATCATTTTTTACCAGTGCTCATATCGCAATTTTTGTTGTTATTCATTGCTTTTCTCTAGCACTCCTTATTTCTGGTTCCCATATGAAGATGAGGATAACAGTGCAAATAATGTAAATAATGCAAGTAATCATAATACCTCCTCTCAGAGATATAGACAGATATTGAAGAATGATTATATTTTTGCTTCTGCTGCAAAAAAAAGCAATCAGCTAAAATGAATAGCAAATATATTGTTTGATAAATGCAGGTGAGGCTATTAATTATTCAAATAATAGGCTCATAAAAAAGATAAATTGATTAAGAAAAAACATTTTGACAAAGCTCCTATAATATTGAAGACTGAACAAAGAAACACACATGAAGCAACAACATTTGCTCTCAATGTGAATATAGAATGCAATTAACCGTTTATTTGGATAAGAATACATACAGCTCAGGATTTTCATCCATGTCTCAATATAAATATATAAAACCATTGAATCTATGAATAAATAGGATAGGTATATATCATTATTTACATTATTCAGACTAATGTCCTCATCTTTGTTGCCATATTTATCACGTTTCGGCTGTTGTACACTCTGGCCTTCTTCAGGTGGTTATAATTTTGAACTGAACCCTTTATTTTGCTCACTGGGGTAGACTGTTCTAGTTCCACGTGCCATGTTTTTGATGGATGTCAGTTATCAGTTATCTCCTGATAATTTCCCTCTGAAAGTTCTCCACTGCTTTAAGCGGGTATTGAACTCACACTCTTTGGGTCCTGTCACTGGATCTAATCAACGCCTTTATCCACTGTGCCATGTATCCTTGAGGAAATAAAGGGTTCAGTTCAAAATTCCTTCTTCAGGTGGATGGAATGTCGAACTGAACCCTTTATTTCTCTCACTGGGGTAGACTGTTCTAGTTCCATGTGCCATGTTTAATGGATGTCAGTTATCTCCTGTTAATTCCCCTGTCTAAGTTCTCCAAGTTGGTTAGATCCAGTTACAGGAGCCAAAGGGCGTGAGTTCAATACTAGTTATTGAGAGCCAACAGCTGACTGACATGAATGTTAACTAGCATGCAAAAAAAATCGATAGCTGCATTCGTCACAAGTGGGAAAAATTTAAATCTGCATGGCACTTTACTCCAATTGGCTCATTCGCTTGCTTAAACTCAACGTTGATTCTGATTCCGCAGAACTGGGTTGGGTGTGAAAAAGTATTTGTTGTTAACATTTTTTGCAGCTGGCCAGACCAACTTCAGCAGCAGCAGCGGGCCAAACCAACTTCAGCAGCAGCGGGCCAAACCAACTTCAGCAGCAGCTGGCCAAACCAACTTCAGCAGCAGTAGCTGGCCGAACCAACTTCAGCAGCGGGCCGAACCAACTTCAGCAGCAGCAGCTGAACATAATATGCGAAAGTCCTTCTTAGGACTACCTGGCCACATGATATGCGATAGTCCTTTTCAGGACTACCTGGCCACGTTATATGCAATAGTCCTTTTCAGGACTACCTAAGCCACATGATATGCGATAGTCCTTTTTTAGGACTACCTAAGCCACATTATATGTGATAGCCCTTTTAAGGACTAACTAACCGTCTTACATGCGATAGTTCTCTTAAGGACTACCAAGCTGCCTTCTTACACGACGGTCATTCTAAGGACGACTGGGCTACCCCAGCACTGTCTACGCTGATCCTCTCCCTTCGAAGAACGCCGACATGCTCCTTTTCAAGGGCCAACATCTGGGAATCAACTAGGACTTTGAATACCGCTGTTCCATCTGCCTGCCTCCAAGCTGCTGCCTTGAACCCAAAAACGATCCTTCAATTGGGACTCCCTGACTTCACGATGGAACTACTCCAAACAATTCCTGTACCTACATTTGTCCAGATCGACAAATAAATCCGACGTTTGTTATTCTAAACCTTTGCCTTTGTTCCTCATTGTCTTAGCTGTTCACACTTTTCTTCATAAAAGCTTGCAGGGGCGACATCTTTATCGGCCCTGCAACAACTTCTTATTTGAAGTAGAAACCACATTTCCATTTATTAAACAGTATGTATTATGCCTGTCTATCATCCATTGGTCTGTACATTGATTAATTAATAGAAATAAATAAGAATGATCCACTATATTTGAATGTTTGAAGTAATAAGAATGCTGGATTTAAAGTAAATCCACTATTTCTTTAGAAATTCCTCATGAATGGAAACTTTTACATCAAAATAAAGATCTCTTCTTTCTTACTGTTAGTGTTAGTTTATAATATATATATATATATATATATATATATATATATATATATATATATATATATATATTTGGTTGGATAGATGTGAGTTTGTGACCCTGGGTTTCACGCTTTAGCGATCGTCAGACAAACTGATTAATGTTTTAAAAATTTGGGTTTATGTAGATTGAGTGTATTGGTGTTATTGTGGAAGTGGTGGGGGAAATTTTGTCGTTTTGTCATTCATCGTACTAATGCAAACATCGATGTATGCAGACACATATACACACTTGGTCGTCCGTCAGGACTCATACATATATAAACATATGTGGGCAGTTTCGGCTATGACACATGTATGTATAACGGGTGGTGTTACATCTATACATACGCATTTGTATGTTGAAATGTTGAAATCTAAACATTGGAAGTGTATGGAAATGTACACAAGATATAATATATAAATAAATATATAAATAATTATACATATATATATTTGTTTATATTTATATACACTTTTCACATATATATATATATATATATATATATATATATATATATATATATATATATATATATATATAAAATATAGAAATAAATAACTTTTTTTTTTTGAATTTGTATGTCTGATGAATTGGATCATGATTACAATTCCAAGGTAATAAATTATAACCATGGAATATTAGTGTTTGAGCCTTTTATATTATACTCTTGCTCTGTCTTGTACATAGACCTCTACCTGCATTTTATCCTCTTGGTAATATATATATATATTGACCACTAATATTATCTATATATATATATCAGATATGGCCTGATGATTGCATTTAGCATGAAATCTGACTGTCACCTCTGGGTGTTGATTTTAATGTCCACTTTATATATATATATATATATATATATAGAGAGAGAGAGAGAGAGGGAGAGAGAGGTAGAGTATCTGTAGATAGTGTGGACATAGGAATCAACATTGCAGGGTGACTGTCAGTTTCATACCTCAATGCAGTCTCCAGACTTTGGTCTGAAGATCACAGTTTAGTATGAATCTAACTGTTACCATGCAGTGTTGATTCCTATTTTCCCACTATCTATATCTATAAATGCTGTTTCCAATACTGAATACTCTACCCCAGTAAATATACCAAATTCTAAACAATATATGCATGTGTATGTGTGTGTGTATTTGTGTGTACATACATTTCAACATTATTAACATTTGAGATAATGCTCAATTTAAATATAAAATGTATAATGCTTTATATGTAATTATAAAATTACTGAATTAAATTTATAAAGAAGTCACTTGAGTTGTTTAGTTTCTTATCTTTAAATTTAAAAAAATAATTCTATATTGTCTTTCGTGACCTTAAAATTAAAATTCCTTTGGATTGATAAAAGTTTTTTTTTTAAATCAGTATTAAAAATATCCAGTTTGATAAAAATAACTGAAAAATAAAGATATTACATTTTTGCATCATTCAAAAAAGATACATAAACATGTATCTTTACATTAAGAAGATTAAAAAAAGAATCATTTTTCTTAACTGAAAATGTTGAAACCAAAATATATCCTGCTAAACTATCAGCATTAATGTTCATTATATATTTTATGGATTGTATCAATATAAAAACAAATCGTGCTTCATGTTATGTGATATATATAGATATGAGTGTGCTAGAAAAAAGTACCTATTTTTGCTTCTCTTATAAAATCAAATAATCATTTAATGTCCAGATAAACTAAAATTTACTAAAATCCTTTTTTCTCACCAATGATTGTCTATGATCTACTGAGAGAAAAATCCATTAACCAACTTATTAAAAAAAAGAAATGGTTCAAACGTATTCAAAGAACTCTGTTACATCTTAGGATGAAGGGAGGGGTGCTTGCTTTTCTGCAGAATGGTATCATTCTTCGAGCATTCAGAGTTATTGGAGTAGTTTATATTGATTCCAAAGATGACTAACTCCAAACATGACATTGTTACAGTTTTTGCTCATCAGAAAGACCATCACTTTTATGACTAAGTCTCACTGAAATTAATCCTTGTATCATGATAGAAACTTGTTATTGATTTACCAAAGTTAAGCAATATTGTGCATGTTCAGTTCCAAATGAGTGATAATTTTCAGTTTCATGTGATATATAAAATGAATTAAATCTTCCACACCAGAGTAAAGACCTCTTTTTTTCTTACCAGTTTTTATAATAACTACAATTACCTACACAGAATAATCTGTACTCTTAAAAGTACTCACTTTTATGCTACCGTTATATACTAAGGCAGTTCTTGTGGAATTAGTTGAAAGTAAATTTCAGTTCACAACAAATTAAGCATGACTTTATACTGCAGCGTATGTGTGTGTGTAAGAGAAAGTGAAAGAGAGAATATCTACTAATTTGAAATTAATGAATCAATTTCAGTGTTCTCAAGAACATCAGTGTCTAAAGGATATAAGGTGTTTGCCTGTTGTCTGGTTCACACTCCACCCTGGTCTTTTGAACAGGAGTAGAGGTTTATCCCTTGTTTCCTGTTTAGGATTGTGTTTCCAGTTCTATATAAAGTCTATTTCAACTCTGTACTCCTAATGCTTGTCCTTATGCTAATACAACCCTACACAATAACCCTCTACCTTGAGTGGCTCTTAGGCCTAGTATTGGGTGAACAATAATAAAAAAATAAAAAAATCTCTATCATTTTAAATGCTCAATTATGATATAATGAAATAGAAATGGTTACTGTTAAAGTCAAATCCATATAACAGAAAATAAACACTTCACTTTTCTTCATGAAGAACAAAAAGCTTTTTATGCGTGAACCTTCCTTGGGTTACAATACGTATACCAAGTATGAGGATTGCACATGAAATGATTTTTCAGTAAACAGACAAACACTTCATAATTATATATATATATATTATATTTGTATTCATCCTATATATATATATATATATATATATATATATATATATATATAGAGAGAGAGAGAGAGAGAGAGGATTAATACAAATATAAAATTTGTTACTTGGCTGATTGGTGTTATTTTCAGCATTCTAACTCTTTTGTAGACTGAACCTTCAGCAATCGCTCCCTCCACTCATCAGGAGATACCAGCAATTGACTATATACAGGATATGATAGGTAAATTGTCGCCTAAACTATGCAAAAATGAAAATAACACTGACATTTCATTTTAACAGATACATTTACCAAAATTACATGAAATACTAAAGAGTAAATTTATCCAATAAAATCACTATTGGCTTCAACCACAGCCTTCAGATGACTTAAGAATCCCTTGCGACTCTTCTGTTTAAATTGATGGATGCTACCATAATCCTTGTTTTCAGTTCTTCTTCAGTGTTACAAGGAGTTTTGTTGGTCTCTTGCTCAACTGCACCCCAAACATAATAACCAAGGGGCTGGCACTCTGGGGAGTTAGGTGTCTAGATGTAAGGGGTGATGTGGTTGCAGAAATTATCTGACAACCATGACTGGGTCCTTCTGCAGAGTCCTGTTGCTAGACATAGGGTCTTCCAGCATCCACCCTCTTGACCCAGAGCAGCACTACCTCCTCAAGGCACTTGATGTAGGCCTCCATGTTGAGTCTGAGTCCCTGTGGGAAGATAAATGGAGGCATAATGTCACTGTCACTAGTGATCACTCCAAACACCTTTCTAATCACCATTAGATTCATCCAATACTTTCCAAACCTCTGCACTGTTCTCATATTGACACAAAACACTCTGAAATGTTTGTATTGGAGCTCCCAATGTGAATGCCAAGCAGTACAGCATACCGTTTCTAAATTTCTGGTGCAGTGAATTGTGTCAGGGTGCTCTTTTTCTTACAGATGATGCTTAACTGACCCTGCTATACTTTGCAGTTGATAAAATCAAAAACAATGTATATACACAAAATTAAAAATATAAAATGGTGACAATATATCCATTACACCCTGTATAATGGACATTAAGGTCAACACCAAGTGCCAACAGCCTGTTTCATGCTTAAATGCAATTTTCAGGCCTGAAGATTGCATTTAAACATGAAACAGACTGAAATTTACATATGATCTATCCCTGATATTGAGCACTTTAACCTATAAATGTAGCATACTTTAAAATTATATTTTTATCACAGTTATATATATTAGCCCCAAAATTTACATCATTTAAAATGTGAATATCTGAGTAACTACATGTCTCAGGCAAATGAAATTAAATAAACTTCATGTTGAATAATAAAAGATTTATTTATCAAAAATCGAACAAATATCTAGAGATAAACTGATAACAACAATGTTCACGTTGTCATTATCACTAGCATGACTGATTCGTCTTCCTAGTAGATTCTCATTGAGATAACTCCACACAGTTTTTAGACATTTTGTTAAAATTTGAGATCATTTGAGCAAGAATTGGCAATGTCATTTACTTACAAAATGATGTCAATTTTGGTGGGATACCTTGTCCCTGATGAGTGGATGGTGTAATTCCTGGAAGGTCTGCCTACAAAACTCTGGAGTTGGGATGCTAAAGATAACATCAATCAGCTAAGTGACAAGATAAACAAAAGATAACAAAAGATAAACCATTACTGGATGATAGGTGAACCTATCTACTCCTATAGAAGGTAAAAATAAATAAAATAAATAAATAGTAAATAAAATTTCAGAGTTTAGGTGGAGACCTTAGACATAAAGACTTGAAGTAGACTTTAGAAAAAACTGGAAACCCAATCCTAAACAGGAAACAAGAGATAAACTGCTACTCCTGTTGAAAAAAACAGGAAGGAGTGTGAACTGGATGACAGGTGAACCTATAGTGTGTATTTGGGTAACAAACTTTCTTTTAAACATGTTTCCTTGAATGCAACTGTTAGTTCCAAACATTGTAAGAATGACTGCAAAACACTTCCCCTCCCCAATTTATAGGCACAAGCATACTAATGCATGCTGGGATTTCTTCCTAACCAATAAAACAGGCTAGTTCTCAGATTCATATAACTCAGTCCCAGTCTGTCTTGTCTTGAAGTCGGAATGCTACATTTGCATATCAGAACTTGTTCTTGTATGTTAACCCTAATTCTTTGTTTATGAACTTTTTGCCATATTACTGTTGCTTCACATTATTACTGTTAATTTGTCTTGCACATATTGTTTGTTTGCTTTATATTATTTTTTTGCCCTGTTCTTTTCTTTTTCTTGTTATTGCAAACTTTGTCAATTCTGTTTGTTAGGCATTTCTGCCATTTATTTTACATTTAACCATGTCCATTCACTCTACAGCAACAGACAAGGAAAATCTTATTTTTTATTAATTTTTTTTTAATGTTTTCTTTTTGGAAGGACTAATTGCAATGAAGAAACTGACTGTAATAATTATTGCCCCAAACACTATCAGCTAATTCATTAGTCATTTTCAAGGGTCCATTGTCAATGTTTTTCAATGTTTGTGCTATAAGGTGTATTGTGTAGAAGTAGTAGTAATCTTAGGCTGTATAAGAGGATTTAAGGAGTTTTTTAAAAGACCACCAACACCTAAAAATTCCTTGAAAAGAGCCATCTTTATATATTGATTGATTTGTTTTTTTCAGTTTATCAACGTTTTGCAAGTTATATATCTCCAGAAAATACTTTTAGATTGTAAGAATTTACAATCTAAAATTTTGGGGATAATGATTTACTGATACAAGTCCTACTAATTATCCCATAGCTAAAAGTGAGAGGGATAAGATGTGAATTCATACCTTTCCCAATGGTATTTATGTGTTAAGTGAATATAATTGACTGGAATTGTAATTATATATATATAGAGAGAGAGACTGGAATTGTAATTCAACTCTCCAAGTTCCAGTTACAAGCCATTATCCATTAAACCACCTGCACATCCAAGCTTACTGCACCTGGTATTCCCAAGCAGTTACCCATCTAGATACTGACCAGGCTCAATATTGCTTAATCTTGGTGATTTTACTAGAGCTGGTGTTTCAACAACCTTCATCTCTTTGGATAGATAGGGATAACTATTGAGAAAAGAAGAAAACTGCATATATATACTATTTGCTATACTTTCTAGAATACTGCTGATGAAATAAATTACTTTACCAAATCACATACAAATGAAATAAGATAGAATTAATTGGAATAAAAATAAATTTTAAAATTATAAATCTTTCTCATTTTTATTTTACTTTTTATTACTTTCTGCATACAGTCTTGCTTTGTTTTTAGCTATCTCTAAAATTGTTTAACAATGTATGCATACAAATTGTCTTTGTATACTTCATGTCTATTGAAGAGAAACATGATATACAGACAACTTATGAAGTACTTGACATTTGTGCCACTTTAGGTGTGATATCAGTTTTTGTTACTTAAGTTCAGGTTTAATACCAGTAGACTTGCTGTCTCAGTGTAAGTCCCCAAAGCAAAATTAGTGACTGAAACTAGACTATCAGCAATATCATTTCTCAGTTGTGTTTACAGGGCTGGACAAAATAAAATGGCTATCCAAGTTCTCTGTTCTTTATTTTTATTTACAAATGTCAAAAAATAAAACAAAATCAACTCCCATTAGGAAATAACAGTTGTCACTACTTAAATTGGGTGGTCTGCTCATAAAAAAATTAGGAGTGACAGGGAAATTTTGGTGGTGGTCGTGGGGGGGATAATTTTGGTTGATTAGCATTCATTAGAACTTCTTCAAGCTATGGCATTTGTCAGTATCAAAAATATATTTTTTTTTATCATCTTTTATCATAATATAAACAATGTCAAATTGATCACTGACTTCTTAACCCTTTAGCATTTAACATGCTCAAACCTGTCCCCGTAAATATTGACTCTCAAATTCTCACTGTTTGCGGTCAAAGTCTCACTGTTTACATAACTTCCTGTGTTATTTGTGATGATGTCGTCATATATACATGGAGTGGGTGTGAACATTGAAAGTCAATATTTATAGGGCAGGTTTGGATAGGTTTGGACGGGTTGAATTCTAAAGTGTTTAGCTGTTTTTATGAAAAAGGTCAATAATCATTTCATCTCCCTGATGCATTTCAAATTATAACTTTACCATTATCTAATTATGAAAAAAACAACTTCCTAACCTTGTAGACTACTCTGTATAGAATAGGACCCCAGCCTCACCACATTAAAATTTGCTGTTGGGCTTTCTATAGGAAGTAGTTTTGTATGGGTGAAGATGCCAATCCCACTTCAACTGGTTTTAAAATCAAAGTTTTCCTTCTTCCCAAGAGGACAGTCTGCCCTGCTATTTAACCCATAGTTGGAAGAAAAGAGGGTTCATACCTTTCCAAGGATATTAGCTACAGCCTTGATTGGAATTTGAACTCTACATGCCTCACCCACTTTTTGTACTCATTTCAAATTCTATGCTAAGTTTAAATATTTGCTACTAAAATATTCATTTTGAAAAATAACAGAAGCAACAACTAAAATGGATAGCATATGTAACTCAAAGAGAAAATAATGGAATAATCAAGATAATGACATTACTTCAAACAAAAAGCTAAGGAAACCCCTATCAGTACTGGCAAAAGTGATAACAGCTACTGGACTTGAGAAACCTAGTTTTCTGAAAAATTATTTTAAGGGAAAGATTTTATAAATTTTAACTGACAGCAGTACCGGCTGCTTGAACAATAAATACTGAAGAATGTCTAATATTACCATTACCATTATACCTTTCTTTTATTCTCTGGTCATATTATTTAAGATGTTAAAATTTTAAAGTGATCTGCTCAAAGACACGAAAGGAAGAAGATTACTTTCATAAAAATCATAGAAAGAAAATCTGTTATTCAAGTAGTTAACAATAAATATATATTCATGAGTGTGTCATCATGTTAAATAATAGTTTAGCAGACTATTATTTTTAGAAGAAGTGTATCTTGGCTCTTACTTCCAGAGGCTGACAGCTGGGGTCAGATGTGAACCATCATAGGGAAGTCAATTATGATTGGCTGATCCAGTGTGGGAAAGAGATGAGAGAAAAGGTTTCAGTGTGTTGTCTCTTACCCATCAAGCAATGTAGACGTGTTCTCTTCCGTGTCCAAAATGGGTCCCCAGTGAGGGGGGAGGACAACCCCCACTGGATAGTTAGATAATGTAGATGTCGACATGATTAATAAAAATAGTTAAATTAACATTCTCTGTGTTTGGAGTCATTCATTACCAAACTAAAAACAACTGGCGAACTTTGGATGAGAGAAGTATGCAACAATTATTGTCTGCACTTGTAATACAAACCACTTTGCAATCAGGTCAGTGGTTTTGTTTACAAATCAAAATGTGTTTTTTTAAAATTATTTCACTCCAAGCAAGCCAATAAAGCCACTAAGGCACAAACAGTTACTGAGTATGAGAGAATATAAGAAAAAAAAATTAAACTTTTATATTTACAAATGCTCTATCTCTGATATTGAGCACTTTTATTCATAAATATAGCATATCTTAAAACTATATCTTTCTCTTATATATATATATATATATATATATATATATATATATATATATATATATATATCTACCAGGTGTAACACCAAAATTGTACAATTGTTAGATTAAGCTTTGAACTGTTATATCTTAGAAATGATTGAAGATATCTTACTAGAATTTTCTGGAGCTTTTTATAACACTATTGGACTCTGTGTTGAATGTATAATTACTCTTCAAGCTTAACAGAAGAATTGTGATGAAATCAATCATAAACAAAAATGATGTGTTCATCATTAATTAATCATAGCTAAGGATTGGAAGCTCATGAAGGATTGAAATAAAGTTCATATATATTATATATATATATATATATATATATATATATATATATATATATATATATATATATATATATATATATTATTTCAGGAACATTTTCCAACTTATTCAAGATGATCTTCATTCTCTCTAACCTTCTAACTTTCTATCCTGGAGTAACAAGGTGCCTCACAGGTTTCACATACGATTTCATTTTCAAGTCTTTTTTTTTCAAGTCTGGGGTCTTTGGACTGTCATGGCTGAAACTTCTTTCTTACATGCCAAATGTCTTATGGATTGAGTTGAATCTTTTTTAATTGATCTTTTTAGCAATAAGTTGAAATAATGATCTCTCTTCCTGTTGTAACCTCCTGATCCAGTTTTCCTCTCTACTGTTCCCTCTTTCTTAAACTTATTCACCATCTTCTGGATGGTTTGTGAATGGATTTAGAGATGGAAACCAGAGTATGAATGTTGATACCATTATTGAAGGCCTGAATGATTTTTTTCCTCTCACCATTGTTGGGAAAAATTATTTTAACCTGTTCTATTTCTAGATGAATAACTCAAAAGGTTTTTCAATGATTCTTATGACAAATGTGAAAATCTGGAAAAAAATTGTTTTTTTAGATATTAAACATTTCATGGGATAGAAAATTATTCTGTTACATGATTTGGACATATTAATTGTATAACAATGACAGTATATGTCTAGAAAAACAGAAGTCAAAATGGCTACAATTGAAAGAAAAGTAAGGTAAAGTAATGAGTGTAAAGTGAAAAAAGTATCGAATAACTACAACATTCTACATGTATACACATATGTGCAGATGGGTGCATACACACGACCCTCCACACATACATGCATGCACACATAATCTATGAAAAAAAGAAAAAACTTGCACCTATGACAAGTGCATATAAAAAAGAAAAATCGAGAACCATAGCAATCAATTGCTGATACCTCCTAATGAATGGGCAGGGTGATTCTGTCTGTGAAACTCTGGAGTCAGGATGCTGAAGGTAACATAAGAGAGAGAAAGTGATAAAGAGAGAGAGAGTGTGTGGGAATATGAAATAAAACTAATAAATAAAATAATAGTAAAAAAGCAGAAAAAAGAAATTCATTTTCCCATGATGCAAGTAATAAAGAAACTGGAAAAGATTTTAGGTCACTTGCATGATTTTATGACCCCACTTCCAGAAATGGATATGCCTTGCAGCGCTTCTCAAGAAGTAAGTGAATTGGTCATTCCAACTCAGTGCAAAGCTGACTTGAACTTGACCATTTTAACCATTCTTATCTTTACTTGGCATAACTTACTTCTGAAAAAGGACATATTCAGGAGACATTAAGAATTTTTTTCACTACAGTTTATATAAAAAGAGAATAAATAGTCCATAGTAGAAAGTTTTTATATGCTTATTCTTTAATTGTTTACATGTGAACACATACCCACCTAAAATGCATACAAACATGCAACCTTTAAATTTCATAAAACAAACATCAACAGTTCATGGTGACTGTCAATTTCAGGCCTTAATGAGTCTTTGGATATACTCTGGAAATTGCTTGTGGCATTCATATTTTCTACATCTACAAATGCTCCATCGCCAATACTGAGCACTAGTCTCCCATAAATATAGTAAATTATAATAAATATATATATATATATATATATATACAGTGGTTCACACAAACCAATTCTTTAAATTATAAAGGTTTAGGAAATTGGTTGTTGGATTATCCAAAAATAATCTTATATATTAATAGCCAATATATAATAGCTAAAAATATAATTAATATCATTGCTGTAAGTTCTGTGGAGGCTGAAAGATGAGTTTTTTGTGATGAACATAATTTATTCTGACAAAAGAAATCATCTTGAAATTAAAAATGTGGCATATCTTCTAGTTTTAAATCTGATAGATCTTCTACTGGATCTTTGAAACTGCAGCAATTGAGTTAGAATGTGGCTAAAAAACTACAACACAGCTGATGACACTAGAATCAAAAAGCACCATACTTCTGAACAGTAATGTGTTGGGAACAGAATTTCAATCTGGAAATATCTTAATAAATAAATGTTTTCTATTAAATTATCAAAATAGTTTAATTCTTTTTGATAGTATAAAGTGATTTGTTTTCATTCTCAGGTTAAAAAGAAGAAAAGTAGAATATATTCCTAAAGATTAGCTACCTTTATAGAACCAGTTTCTGGAAATTTGTGATTTCATTATTACATATATATATATATATATATATATATAGTCAGCCACAGACAGCCTGTATCACAGCTCCTCAGTGTGACTGGATGTCCAATTGCTTCAAGAAAGGATCAAAACCTGACTGATTTGACATCAGTCAGATATCTTACCCCTAGGCCATCATTACACAGCAGAAACAGTGGTAACTCCAGGGTCCGTGTTAGCCTGAATTAGTCAACATTCAAGTATATCTATTTCAAAACAACAAATATTTTTCATAGTGCATTGTTTTCATTCTTGACTTGAGCTGGATCCAAAATTAAAAGTTTTAACTCTGTGCCTCAAAATATTGACCAAAATACATTTTGTTGATGTTGTTCCTAATAAAGAAGAAAGAAAGTAAGTGAGTAAAAAAAGAATTAAATAAAATTTATGTGGCTAGTCGGGCTGTGTAGATCTGACCCCTATCTGAGCTAGTGACATATGCGATGTATTTCTTGGTTTAATTTTATAAATAATCTTTTAAAATCTTTAATGACTTGTATGCCCTGTTTTTCAAAAAACACATTTTATTTCAACTGATTGTTTTTCAAATGTCTATTTTAAATAATTTATTCTGTACGGTATAAGGTTTTTTAGCAAAATTGTATCAACTCAAAAAAAGGCAAATTAAATTCAGCCCGACTTAAGTTGGTGAAAATCAAAGAAAGTAGCAGCCTTAACTCATCAGCTGGAGGATTGTGACTAGGGTAGTGTTGTGGAAATATGATATCAGTCAGCAGTACGTATCATAAACATGCAATAAATTAGATTAAAAATTCACAGAGAGATACATAATCACACTAACACATATACATATATACAAACACCCACCGAGATAGATACACACATTATTTTTCTGGTTTGAGATTTTTTAAAATTATATATTTTACTATAATTAAATTATAGTTACTAAAATGATTTGTTATTGTAAGTTATACCAATAGTATATTTTGTTAAAGATTGTAATGAGCCCAACAAATATTGATGACATAGAGTCACCACTGATACATACATTATATATATATATATATATATATATATATACAGTCAAACCTAGTGAGCCAGACAAACCTACCCAGGTTTCACCTAAGCGGATCGTCAGGGAAACCTTTCCTGACGATCCACTTAGGTGAAACCTGAGTAGGTTTGTCTTGCTGACTAGGTTTGACTAGGTCTGCTCTACAGTTGTATTGAGCTCTTTTTAGTTAGTTGTTCACTCGTGTTGGTTTTTTTTTCTTTGGGCTTTGAACCTGTATCTGTGCGATTTTTTCGACAGAATTTCATGTTCCTGGCTCATTCTTTTTTTAAAACCTTTTTTTCCTTTGAAATTGATTTGATTATTGGCAAATCAAAAATTCGAAGGTTTTTCGAGACGAGTATAGTTACCTATATATATATGTATATATATATATATATATATAAAACAAACATAAATCCATGCCCCCTTAACTACAACAGTGAATGCTCACAAAGATACAAATAGCCCCCATAAATAGAGTTTGTTGTAATGACAAAAGTATACAGGTGTAAGTTTTAAGAAAGCTTTATTCAACTGAGAATACAATGTTCACATATAGTGTCCTTTTATAGTCCCAATAAACAGAAATAGCTCTCTCAAAGAGGAGAGTAACAAAACAAGGGGAGACCACTCTTGATTATTCATAACACTCATTTAATATCCTCTACACACAATATTTTTTAATATACTGAGAAAGAAGGGCTTGGAGAATCTGATACTCACAGGGCAGATAGAGGGAAAGAGAGACAAGGGAAAGTAACATGTGACACACCTAGCGGGCTTAAGCAAGTGGATGACGGAACAGGGTTTGGAAGAAGTAGCAAAAAGACAAAACCTATTGAGGACTATGAGGGATGGGGGAAGTGGAGTGCCATGATCGTCTACATTCTGAAGGAACATGGCATATAAATGAAGAAGACCTTTATTTTTGTTCATGTCTGACTATGGTAGCTCCATTACCCTAGGCCTGTGTATAGTTTAAATGGTTACCATAATGCATGATTTTTAACCTCTTCAAAAAAGTTACCTATGTATAGTGCAGCTCCATATTTTTTGAATAAAACACTGATCATAAAAATTCACACTGTACTTGAGCATAAATGATACACAGTAACAACAAACTACATGAAAAAATTAAAAGAACTGTAATACGTTGATACAGAAACAACTAAATTAAACTTATCACTTACAAAAAATTAAAAAACTACCAACATGATTATTATCTTACTTATTATAAAACGCAGATTGTGTGTGTGTGTGTGTCTGTACGTTTATATATTGGATCAGATTTCCTACATTTTTCAACCGATTTCAACAAAACTTCACAGAACTGCATAAAATTACCTTACGGTGGTTCTGACAGCACCAAAAATTGGAAAAACACAATCGTTTTTGCACAAAACCAATTTGAAAACATGATAAAACACGATTCTGTCACCAGAATGAAATGGGGACAACTCATATCGAGTTATACTTATCATAAAACCCAGGTTGTTTGTGTGTGTGTGTTCATTTATATATGGGATCGGATTTCCTACATTTTTCAACCGATTTCGACAAAACTTCACTTTTTTTGGCAGGTAGTGTTTCTTATTCTCTTGCACACTTTTTTCTTTATTTTACATTCAGAATGCTTTAAAAATTCCATTTACAAGACAATTGTTTATAATAAAATTCTATTCAATCGATAGACTCATAACGATTGAAAACAATGTTTTTGTTTGAGTTTGGGTTTGACCAATTCGTAAAAAAAACAAAAAAAACTAATTAAGACATGCATGTCCATCAACCTTAAACAATAACCTTTGTAAATTTCATTTTTCAGTCTTTATGATGGTCGATACTTGATCTATCTCTTACTGTTACATCCCCGGGCAACGCCGGGCTCTACTGCTAGTCAACAATACAACAAAAAATCAAAACTCCAACAAAACAATATTATCTATGAACTGCTTGCTAACTTTGAGAATGTCTTTCTAATAATAATTTAAACAACACATACATTGGTTATATGGAAGGTTACTGGAGGTTATCTTATGACTAAATCTGTTCTCACCAGATATCATTATATTTGGTTTGGTTGTATGTTGGCCTTGTGATATTAAAAAAAAATGCAGTGTTGATAAAACACAAAGTAATTATTTATATGACAATATAATAATACAGAAAGATAAGATGAAAGTTGTTGAAGTATCAAGAGTTCAAGAGTAAAATTCCTCGCGCATATACAATAGAGAGGCAGAGAGAAAGAGAGAAAGAGTCAGAGTGGAGAAAAGTAAATATGTATCTATATGTATATATGTATCCAAATGTAGTAGCTTTTTGACAATGTGGGTGAAAAAAGTATCTATGTTTTCAAATGTAGTCACAGGCTGCTTAAAAGGTGGTGAAAGAAAAGACGGCTGTTTCTAAATGTAGTAGGACTGTGTAGACATCTCAGGTCTCAGCTGGCAGCGCAAGTGTTGCATTTCAGCTCTGATTATGTTATGATGACCACAGCATTGAAGTATGGACAAAATTTATTTACCGATTCTAATTTGGGTTGATTTTCAATCAAGTTATATACATATCCAGATATTTGTTTAAAAAATGCTACTCTGCTTCTGATAGGCCCATGGCCTTATATCCTGGTTGTGAAAGCTTTCTAATTGGTTGATTGAAATATGGCTTTGTGGCCTGGCAATTCTGAATATACATCTATTTTTAGAAATGGTGAAATTTGGTCTCCTATTATCTATTTATTTTTATATATTTATTTTTCTATCACTACAGTTACACAACTACTACATTATCACACCAATTAACATGCCATTTGTCATGTGAAGATACAATATTTTCAAAAATGATGAGACACAAAAAATAAACATTTTTGATAATGGTTTATGAAAGCCAAAATTACTCAGACATTGGACAATTTATATTTCAATATGTACTAGAAACCAGGAAATGATCTGAAATATATAGAAAAATAAATTTAAAAAATATTGAAAGAACTTTTGTTGTTACTTGTATAAATATATATATCCAATGAAGCTATTGCAGATTTTTACAGGTACACAAATTTATTGAGTACTACAGAATTGGGGTGGAGGTAGAGTTACACTAATCTTCCATGTAGGAGAAGCTATTTTCCTGGAGAGCAGCATTTAAAATTCTGGCTTAAGTGACAGAAGGAAACATACCATTGTCTCAAACATCAGGCAAGCCATGGACAAATACAGAAATAGAAAAACCATTAAAAAGACCTAACAGAAGACAAATCAATATTAGTATAATTGCATCACAGATTTTACCTATTCATGAATTTAATCATTGCTAAAGGAGCAGACAGATTGTTCAATACCAACCCACACTTTTTTCTTTTATCAGGAAAATCAATATTCAAACCTTTTACATGAACTTGAACCAAAAGTTCTGGGGACATGAGAAAACTCGCAGTAAATGCTGTTACTTGAGATAATCACAAAGAAGGTAGGTCAATTCTTCTTATTATCACCAAGTAAATACTCTAGGTTTTACTAGTATGTCTATATGCCAGTAACTGGTCAGTAGATAGTGGGTAGTTAACTATGAATAACACCAATCTTTTTTAAGAGGAAGGCAGTACAGCCTACTTTTAAAATTAGCATTTTATTTGGATGAGAACTTCAGTGGGACCTAACACTAAATTAACAACTGTCTCATTGCTATACAAATAAAACTACAAATTATAGACAGATAACTTATTATTTAACTTATAAACAGATAAGTATGAATAGATTAAGATAGATATGTATGGACTCATATATATACATACATATTGTAGTGGATCCCCTGGAGGGAATGCAATATAATATAGCTTGTGTGCCCCAATTAAGGCATAGATGTCACAAGAGACCCATGAACATTTATAATTAAAGATGTAAAATCTTTAGAAGACAACAAATGACAAACTTAAAATTTAATACAAAATTTATTTATAATACTGTCCAAAGTCCTTGTAGGTTAAATTAGCATGTAAAGTCCATGGCTTGCAAGTTCAATTCACATGTCCGGTGGAAGTGCTGGTGTTGAGAGGTTGCTGGTTAACTCCAATGGTGAACCTTCCATAGTATTATAACTGAATAGGTTATTTGTAGTCTGGATGATATAGTGAAGGAGAAGAAAACTCCATTTGAATGTCCGGTGCTGGCATTGAGTAGTTGCTGGTCAAATCCAATGATAAACCTTCTGTAGTATTTAACCAAAGTGTATAGAGTAGGTTGTTTGAGTCCATGCAGCAGTTTTCTAAACCAGGTGAGTTAAGTTGCTAGAAAGCCAGAAGTAGGGACCTAGTGTATACAGAAGTTCAGTGTTGTTGTAAGCAGGTCCATTAACACCAATCAATCAAGTGAGTTAGGTTGAGATAGTGAAGTAGGGACCAATGAGTAGCTGGAAGTTCAGGGTTGTTGTGAGCAGGTCCATTAATGCAGATCAATCAAGAGAGTTAGGTTGAGATAAGAGCTGGAAGTAATGAAAGACAAGAATGCTAGAAGTCAGAGTCTGTGGTAGCTGGAAGTAAGGGTTCGTGGTAGTCAGGAATAAGTAAGGGCAAGAGTGCTGGAAGTAAGTGTGGATAAGAAAGCCCAACTAGCATCCAGTTGGCGGACAAAAATAAATGGTAATGTAACTCAATACATAGCCCATCCAAGCACCCTGGCCACAATAGCCAGGAGCCTGCATTTCTTCTCCTCCTCATCCTCCCTCTGTGTTCAGCAAGAAGTCTCCAAGTTATATGGTAAGGGAGTGTAAATGCTAACTGGTCCTGCAAAGTACTAAAAATCTCAAGAAAAATAAACCAGAGGTGCTACAAAATATCAAAGACATAAAAATATTCATAAAGTGTATTACAACTATTTTTGTAATACTGAAAGAATTACAAAGTCATTAGGCTTATTATGAGACTAAGTGAACCTAAATTGAAGGGATTAAATGACACAATAGAGAAAAGGTCAAGGTTATTACATGTGACCATGGAGTAGCAAAGGGCTTCAATAATATATATATATATATATATATATATATATATATATATATACAGTGGGCAGAAATAAATATTCTTACACATGAAAAATTGTATTTTTATAAATGTAAAAGCCTTAACTAAAACAAATTTTGATACATTTTATGTCTAAAGTTACATTTTATCAAAAAATAGTAATAAACTTAATTAATTTTTATTCTAACAGAAATTAATGCATTTTTTCATTTTAACTGATGAAAAAAGTATTCGTACAAAACAAAAAAAGCATATTAACTTAATTTAATACTTTGTGGAATATCCTTTATTGAGTTCAACAGCTACCACTCTATTCCTGTACATCTCAATTAATGATTTTCACACATTGAGTGGTATTTTGTCCCATTCTTCTTGGCATATTGTCTTCAAATTCTTGATATTTGTTGGTGCTCTTTTCCCAATTTGAATTTTCAAATATCGCCATAAATTCTCGATTGGGTTCAAGTCTGGGGACTGACTTGGCCATTGCAAGACTTCAACATTACATTTCCTTGTAGATCTAGCAGTATGCTTAGGATCATTATCCAGTTGGAAAACCCAATCAGGAGGTAGCCGAAGTCTCTCAACAGAACGCATTAAATTGTCTTGCAGGATTTTTTGGTAGCTTTCGGTATTCATCTTGCCATCTATTATTGATATTCTGCCAACACCTTTTGCAGAAAAACAGCCCCAGATCATGATACTGCCACCACCAAACTTTACAGTTGGCAATGTATTCTTTGGTAAGTAGGCTTCACCGTCCTTCCTCCACACATGATTTCGATAATTATGACCAAACAACTCTATTTTAGTTTCATCTGTCCATAGTACTTTTTCCCAAAATGAATATTCTTTATCCTTATGCTCTCTAACGAATTTTAGCACAGCATCTCTGTGTGGAGGAGGAGTGGAGTCTTCCTTGGGATGCGTGATTTCAGACTGTTTTTGTGTAGTTCATTACTTATTGTACACTTGGTTACTTTAATCCCTAATGCATGCAGATGTTCCTGCAGCTCTTCTCTGGTAACCTGTGGATTTTGTTGGATCTGGCATCCTAATATCCTTGCTGATCTTAGAGAAATCTTCCTCGGAGCACCTGTTCATCTTTGGTTTACGGCCGTTTATGAGTTTTAAACCTTGCAATGAACGAAGCAATTGTAGTAAAAGGAATATTCAGGTTGTTAGAAATCGTTCTGTAACTGTTCCCATCTTTCCAAAGAGACAAAATGTGTTGTTTTTGTGAAATAGTCAATTCTTTATCTTTAGGCATTATTAGAACCTTCTTGTAAGACTAGAAATTGCAGAATGCTCTGATAATGGCTAATAGCGTTAACTATAATTACTGATAACAATACTGGAACATTCTAGAATATACTTTTTTCATAATTAATTGATTATTTTATTCTAATAATTGATTTGTACGAATATTTTTTTCACCAGTTAGAATTAAAAAAATGCATTAATTTCTGTTAGAATAAGAATTAATTAAGTTTATTATTATTTTTTAATAGTATGTGTCTTTATACATAAAATGTGCCGAGATTTGTTTTATTTAAGGCTTTTACATTTATAAAAATACAATTTTTCAAGTATACGAATATTTATTTCCCCCCACTGTATATATATATATAATTAATACAAATAACAGGTTTGTCACTTAGCTGATTGATGTTACCTATGAATAAAGACAAAAGGAAAACTTATATTAGCTGATGCATTTCGTTCTCTGAGGGACTTTATCAAGGAAAATGCAAGGATTTTATTTTGTAGCAAGTATTTATATACAGGAGTAAAAATGTTATTGGTTTTTCAAAATTTTTAAATTCAAGAATGCTCATAAATATTTATCGGGTTAGCTGAAAAGTCACTTCACATCCTTAATAACTTGTCTGACTTTTCTGCTAACCTGATGAATATTTATTAGTGTTCTTAATTTTAATATAGATTTATTTTAGAATGGATTTTTATTGATCTGACAGGTTTTATACATAAAAGTTGATATTGAGGTCAATACCCAGTAGCAACAGTCTGTTTCATGCTTCATGCAATCTTCAGGCCATGTGCGTTGTGTTTTGACTTGACTATTTATATATGCTGGTCAGTGGTGCATCATGGGTAGAACTACTGTATTATTCTAACAATTATTGGGTGGGTGGTTATGTTTCGAATTATTCAAGGGGCTATTGAGTAGAAATAATTGTGGATCTGATTGCAGTTTTGTGGCTATTTTATAGTGTTGTTTGTTAACTTTTTTTACTCATTATTTATTATTCATTACTTTATTATTTGCTGCTGATTGTTATACTATATTTACTTGTGTTTATGTGTGCATTCGTAGTTTGTTAATTTGTATATTATTTACTTAATTTACTTGCTTATTTATTGGTTTGGATTATTTTATTGAAGATTGCATTTAAGCATAAAACAGACTCTCGCTGCTGGATGTTGACCTCAATGTCCACTTTTATATTTATATTTACATACACTATCCCAAATATTGAGCCCCTTTAACTCATAAATATAGCTTACCTTAAAATATATATATATATATATATATATATATATATATATATATATATATATATATATATATATATATATACATATATATATATATATATATATATATATATATATATATATATATATATATATATATATATATATATATATATATATATATATATATATATATATATATATATATACATACATATATATATATATACATATATATATATATACATATATATATATATATATATATATATATATATATATATATATATATATATACATATATATATATATACATACATATATATATATATATATATATATATATATATATATATATATATATATATATATATATATATATATATATATATATATATATATATATATATATATATACATATATATATATATATATATATATATATATATATATATATATAATAAAATATAGTTTTATGTTTTATTTATGGTTTAAAGTGCTCATTATCAGGGACAAATTGTATATAAAAAAAAATATACAAATTGAGGTCAACATCCAGCAGTAAAAGTCAGTTTCTTGCTTAAATGCAAATCTTCAATAAAATAATCCAAACCAATAAGTGCTCAATATCAGAAATATCAGTGTATGTAAATATAAACATAAAAGTGAACATTCTGTTTCATGCTTATATGCAATCGTCAGCCAATGACAATTGTATATAAGCATGAAACAGACTGTCACTGCTGGGTGTTGACTTCTATGTCCACTTTTACACACACACACACACATATATATATATATAGAGAGAGAGAGATAGAATAGATCAAAATAATAGGTAGATAGTTGGACAACCTTTCAAAATAGGGAAATGAATAAATATGAACATAGATAGATAGATAGATAGATAGATAGAGAACCGATCAAAGTAGAAGAATAGATTGATGTGAACATAATGAAATAAATTTCTAGAGGCAGTTATACAGATGAAAAGAACAAAATAGATAATTTATAATTAAGCAAAAATAATGGAATAATATAATATAATATAATAAAGCAAAAATATTCCATATTCTAACTAAATTTGTTTTAAAAAGTGGAAAATAAATGTTTAAAATATCTCACAATGATATCTGCGAGTGTCTTTTTGTGAATTGTTACGTCCAACATTATCTATATTTATTTATTTTCCTTTTTCTGTTTCTCTACAAAAGATGGCTGACATGCAGTATTCATTACACAAATGCTTCTAAATAAACTGCAGAACTGAGATCTGTCTTTCCCTATTGTTATGAAATTCAAATGACTTAGCTGTAAGCCTATTTATTGACTGACAAAAGAACACCATGAGGGACTAAACATTTAAATAGGAATAGGCTCTTTTTTGTTTTCATTTTAAGTTTCTCTGCTTTATTGAGTATCACTGCACCATCAACATTTATATAATAGACTAGAGTTGTCGTATTTTTACATGACTTTTATTGACAGTTTCTCCAAAAAATACTTCAATCTCATTTTCTTGTTTCTCTTCACTTTTTCTCTCTCCAATTTTTTCTTTTTGTTTTTTGAAATTATCTTTTGTTTGACGAACATTTTCATCAACTCCAGACTATATAGAATATAAACTTATGTCTACACACTAAAGCTTTTAACAAAGGCATATTTTAGCATCCTAAAATGATTAATGTTTTTCAAGATTAGTATGAAAATCATTGTAGCACTAGCAAGTATGAATATGAATGACTTTACAGGCTGAATTTTCTTCTATGTGCCATGTCACATCAGATAGGCGATCATGGCTCTCCACAACCTCCTATCTCTTTTAGCTCTTAGCAACATTTGTGAGTCATCCTTCCTACACCATATTCCACACAAACCCATCAATTAGGGATCCTGCTGCCTCCCCCTATTCCTTTTGCTTTCAATATGTCCCGTGAGTGCCAAATTTCTCCCAGCCACCTTCCTCATTGTCTCAAAAATTTCAGCTATCTCTCTCTGATTTTGAGTATAAGTGTCTTTTTTTGTTTCCATTTTCCTTAAACCTTCTTCATTGCTTAAGTGCTCCATCCATAGTATTCTCAGCATCCTCCTGTAGAACCACATTTCTGTTGCCTCAAGTCTTCTTTTCATCTGTGAGGAAATTGTCCCACATTCACTAACATATAAGAGGATTGATATTACATGGCAATTCAACACTCTTTTCTTTGTTTCTAACAAAACCTTCCTGTTTCTTAGTACTTTACTTAGCTTTTGGATTACATTTTTTAATACTCCAATGCACATTCAGATTTCAGTGTCGCATTTTCCATCCTCAGTTAAAATATTTCCCAGATATTTAAATTTCTGCATATGTTTGATGTTGCTGACAACCATACATTCTGTCTTCTTACAATTGATAGTTAGTCCTTTCTTCTTGCTTTCTTTTGTCTTATTACTTTCCCTTGTCCATGAGGATCTGTAGTTTTTCTTCTGTGACTGCCATCAACAGTGTTATCTGCATATACAGGCTGTGTCATTAATGTGGAAAGAGTCATCTTTCTCTTTCTGTAGGAATAGATAGTTTCATCTATTTTCTAATGGAGAGATTTTATGAAAGAAACAAGAGATAAACCTCTACTCCTGTTCAAAAAACTAGGGCAAAGTGTGAACTGTATGATAGGCAAACCTATCTACTCCTATTGAGAAAAAATAAATAAATAGTGAATAAAATTTCAGAGTTTAGGCAGAGACATTAGAAGTATAGAGTTAAAGTAGACTTTAGAAGGAACTGGAAACCCAGTCATATACACTAAACAGGAATGAAGGGAAGAATTTCTACTAAACTGGAGAGGAGTGTGAACTGGATGATAGGGGGCCTATCTACTCCTATTAAAGTATTTTAAATTATTTTTTAAAACATTCTGTGAAATGGTTTTTTTCTAAAAATAAAGAAAGGATTTTAAGGAATATCAAATTGCTAATTTAGGCATGAATAATTTTAAAAACATTTTAAAATGCAACTCTTGTTGAAGATGTCTGGGCATTTGAATAGAATGCAATCAAGAATAAAGGAGATTTTTGGTGCAAATGTCATATTTGTACATTGTTATGTACATCTACTGAAGTTGGTGCTGTCTCTATCATTTTGTAAGTATTTGTGGATGTCAAATTTTCTTTTAAACTTTGAAAAGAATTTTAACTTTTTTTCTCAAATCTATGATATGAAGCCCCCAATTCTATTACATCTCAATTTTCATAAGATAAAATATATAACAAATTTTATTGTAACCTAACTATGTACAAAAAATAGTTTATATGAAATATACATAAATAATTCAACTAGATAAATTGAAAATAAATACAATGTATCTAAATACAAATTAGAGACATGTCATAATAGATCATGGCATCTTAAATAAATCAATAATGTTTTTTAGAAATCAATTTTTAACATCAATTTGAGATTTTTCTTGTTAAAAATTGAATAATTTTAACACATTCAACATTATGAATAAAAAAAATGAATTTTATATAATGTTTTTTTTCAAAACTTAACATGAACAAAACAAATTTACGGATTTGGACAAAAAGACATACCCCAGAATGATGTCAAAACCGCAATATTTTTTTATTTTTTAATAATCAGTTGTGCTTAGTTTAATTTGTAACATATATAATCTCAAGAACAAAAAAAAATGTATAAATGTAATCATATGTTTAGGTTTTATTACAATTCTAATCCTCACTTTTTAAAATAATTGATAGTGCCAAGGAATGAAGGTAGTTAAAATAATAATGATGCCAATAGAAAAATTGTTTTTTGGACATTTCTTGGCGGGGGAGGGGCACAAAGGTCCATGTTTGCTGAAAACTTAATTTTCTATTTTTTTGAATACATTAAGCATCTAAAACTTTTATATGAGTCTTCTATACAGAAAATGTCTATAGGTCTCATTCTTAAAATATGTACAAGTGAAAAACAAAAAAATCTGTCTTTAAAAGGAAAACAAAAAATATGTTTACATTAGGATAATAGATTTGTGGTATATCTGTTCATGTCAGGAGGTCACCACTGTGGATAGGTGGTAGGATAATTATTTTATTGGAAACTTTGGGAACAAAACAAAGTTACTCAAGGGTTTAAAATAAATAATATATTTCTATTATTTGGACTATTGTCCTCATCTTTGTCACCATATTTATCACAACGTTTCGGCTGTTGTACGCTCTGGCCTTCTTCAGGTGGTTGGAATGTTGAACTCAACCCTTTATTTCACTCACTGGGGTAGACTGTTCTAGTTCCATGTTTGATGGATGTCAGCTATCAGTTATCTCCTGTTAACTTTCCCTCTGAAAGTTCTCCACTGCCTTAACTGGGTATTGAACTCACACTCTTTGGGTCTTGTCACTGGATCTAACCAACGCCTTTATCCACTGTGCCATGTATCCTTGAGGATAATGTACATAATACCTCATCTCAGAAATATAGACATATTTTTATTTATTTTCTTTAGAGTGAGCCTTTTGATATTTGGCATAGCAAAAAGTTTATTAATAATGCAGATATTGGTAGCAGTCAGGAGAAAGATTGGTAGTTGTGTTTGTATATATGTTGTGTGTATAAGATTTTTGATTAATTACATTAGTACTAATTTTGTTTAAGATTAGAAAGTAATTCAAGTCAAAACCAAGAATATAAATCAAGCACATAAATCTATTTAAAAACGGAATTAACCTATAATATGTTTCAATTTCTAAAGTTCCTTAGTATATTAACTTAGAAAATTATCTTTCCTTATCATTTTAAAATTAATAAAAACTATCATCTAATTTGTTGATGATTGATAACAAAATTATCATCAGGAGATCATAATAGTCTCATACATTTACTTGAAAGAATATTTTGGTATTTTATTAAGGAAATAATAATATTGTGTATTTCCAATACAATTATATTTCAAATTTATATTATTAGTTAACCTTATTCTTTACTACTGTAGAGTTGTGAAAAATTGAGGATGTGAAAATTTGGCCATAAAAAATATTCAACTTGTCCACAAAGAAAAAGAAAAGGAAAATAAAAAAGCATATAAAGTGTAAATCCCAAATTTATATATTCCAGAAATTCTTGATGTTGTATTTACAAAAATTGTTTTCTTCTCTTTTTTCTTTTTTGTTTTAGTCTAGCCTGTTCAAATTAAAATTTGTTAAAATAAATCTTTTAAGCAAGACCCAATTCCACTTTTAAACAGTAACCTTAATGAAAAAAAATCAAAATACTTTGTATATATGTTGAGTGTATAACATTTTTGATTAATTACAGTAATACTAGTTTTGTTTAAGATTAGAAAGTAATTCAAGTCAAAACCAAGAATATAAATCAAGCACATAAATCTATTTAAAAGGAAAATAAAAAAGCAGATAAAGTGTAAATCCCAAATTTATATATTCCAGAAATTCTTGATGCTGTATTTACAAAAATTGTTTTCTTCTCTTTTTTTTTTTGTCTTAGTCCAGTCTGTTCTTGTAGATAGTTTTTGTACAAGGAATAGATGAGACACAGGAAGATTTCTTAATGACTTCATCTTAGACTGTTACATCTGGCTGCTACCCATATTATCACATGGTGGCTGGCTGCTCATATTTGAGTAAGCCTGTCTACTAGGGTGGCTAGTCAATCCCTGTTGCAGACGTCTGCTCAGTCACATTTTCATTTGTTTAATAGACTATCACATGGACTCTCACTGACTTACTACTCAATCCATTGTCCTTTTGTTTATACTGTTGGAACCTATCTACCCAGGTTTTTGTTGCTATCTGAGTGTCAGGATTTCAAATATTTAACAACAACAACACATCTTTTAAATGAAACATTTAAAAGGTTATTTTTGGAGGAAAGGCAAAATAAGAAAGTCAGTTGAAATAAGATCTATATATTCTTTTCAGAAATATACAATAACAATAAAATGTTCAATTTTCCTTACAGTGAAGTTTGTTTTATAAAGTAATTAAGTATTCTTAACGCTGTGTGAAATGTGCGGACAAACTTACTTTATGACAATCAGCCTAATGTGTTCATGAGTGTGTAGACAAGGTCTTAATTGGCGGCTGCTGGCTGACATCTCTTCATTGTGTTTGTGTGTGCGTGTGTGTATGCACGTGTAGATCAAACTGGCTTCCAAAATTGTTTAGACCTAGAAAAGCTGTATGCTTTTATTTCTATATCCATAAGGAAGATTCAAAATCTAATTTCAAATAGAGGTTTGCTTAAAAGTTGAAACTTTGCAGATTAATAATTTGATATATATGTTTTAAATGCTTTGTAATTGTTATTTTTCTCTATAAATTACAAATTAATTAAATTTTATTTTAAGTTGGTAAACACTCAGTTGGGATATCATATTTCAATAAAAAAACGTTTTTATTTTGTTTGAAATTGATTAAATAACGGAATATGTTCAAATAATGTGTTTGCTATTATTTTAATCTGTTTAATTTGTTCATTTTACCAAATCTTAATTTATATGAATTTTAAAAGTTTTTCTTCATGAACGACACAATTTCAATCAAACTAGCAACACAGAAATTTGATTGTGATTGAGTGCCTTAAAAAGTTATTCACTGACTAACATTTGAAAAAGATGACTAAGATATATAAAATAAGACTAAATAATATATTTTATCCTGAGTCTGCACACTTAACTAAGAACTAGAAAACTTACTTGATTTTTATGTCTAGAAAAATATTAGGGAGGCTTTATGATTACATCTTATAAACTTCTTTGTTGTTTGAATTTAATATACTGTGGTATATTTTGATTTTTTTTACTGATCTATTTTCTTCTACCCTCTTAGTTTTATTATGGTAGTCACTTTTAAAACAGAATTCATGGAAAATAACCATTATTCATGGAAGGTAAGAGTTATCTAACTTGACCTTACTAATTTTTAAAAACAATCATAAATTTTCCTTCGGTGGGTCTTTAAGTGGTTTTTATACAGTTTTATAATTTTAATATAAAATTTTATTTTATTACATTTTTTTTGCACCATTAACAGCCTTTTTGTAAGTATTTGAAAAATATACTAAAATTTAAATCTTAATACAAGTATCAATAAAAATTCATAATATCTTGTGCAGCTGTCATCACTTACATGGGAAAGGTCTGAATCCATCGCTACCCATATGCTATGGGTTAAATAGTAGGACTTGTATGTGGAAAAATCATTGTTGTTCTCAAAAGATTGTTAATGCAATATTCACTTACAAAAAAATAAGAATTATTCTTGCAATCCAAAAATTGGAGTAGCCTATTGTCTGGTTCAAATTCCTCATCATTTTTTTTGAACAAAAGTAAATGTTTATCACTTTCTTTTTAGGTTTCCAGTTTCTCATAAAGTCTTTTCATTCCTTTCACTCCCAGAAGCCCCTTGTTTCGTAATAGCATTATCGTCTTGCTTCGGATGAATTGATTAAAAAAAATAACCCATAAAGGGTTGATAAGCTGTAGAAAACAAATCAATCATGTACAGCTGCCCTTAATAAAAAAAAAAAAGAAGTGAAAGTAATTGCATTATATAGTTATCTTATTGGCTTTCTCTTTGAATTATATTATGATATAGCACAATGTCTTCTTTGGCAAAACCATTTGATAAAAAAATAATTGTTTAAAATCTCAATATTGTTATCAAGTATTATATGAAAAATACATTTATTGCATTTTTTAGCATTTGTATTTCTAATTTTATTTTTTAAAAGTAATTTAAATATTTGCATTGTGCAATTACAGTAGAACATTACTGCTTTATCCCTATTGGTGTGCATTATCCTAAAATTACAGTTAATCTTTTGTTGTTATCTTTTAAGTAGCGATGCCCCATTTTAGTTGCTGCCTTTTTACTCCTCACCTACTTTCAAACAAGTTCGAGGCACATGATGATAAGCTAAACACTTTAAAAAATTAAATTTATTCTCAGTTCAGTGAAAGAAATTTAAAAAAAATCGTACACTACAGATCTTTAAATGCCTTAATTATTACAAATATCCACACTACAGTGAAACAAAGGACTCAAAGCAGCATAAATACAAATATAAACTTATTAGTTTAAAAAATGTATGTAAAAAAAGAAAGAAAAGAAAAGCTGAAGGAGTCTTTCTTTAAGTAGAGACGTAATTTGTTGACACTCTTTTGCCCAAAAGATAATATTTAATACAAGTACATTTAAGCTGATAAAGGGAGACAATCCAACAGAAACGTGATAAAATAAATTTAAATTTATTGAAATTTTCAAATATAATAATAATTATTAATAATAGTTAATTAATTAATTTATTTCTTCTTCTTGTGACTCTGCAATACACAATGAAATAATAATATTAATAATAATATTTCCAAATATATGTATAATAATTATTTATTATTAGGAAGATCTTTCTTTTGATGCTATACACTACACATAAATAAAAAAATATCTATATAATTTTAATTTCTTAATTACAAATTCAATATAAACGTTGTCTTAACAGGTAAATATCTAGGGAATAAATGTGAGGAAACATATCTGTAGTTTATTATTTAAACCATATAAACTATTACTTTTTCCTATTTAATTAAAACCCTGCAATGAGTTTTTTAAGAAAGGAATCTACTTGGTCTAAAGTAGCCTTTATTGTACACTAGCAGTAGAGCCCGGCGTTGCCCGGGGATGTAACAGTAAGAGATAGATCAAGTATCGACCATCATAAAGACTGAAAAATAAAATTGACAAAGATTATTGTTTAAGGTTGACGGACACGCATGTCTTAATTAGTTTTATTTATTTATTTATTTTTTACGAATTGGTCAAAGCCAAACTGAAACAAAAACATTGTTTTCAATCATTATGAGTCTATCGATTGAATAGAATTTTATTATAAACAATTGTCTTGTAAATGGAATTTTTAAAGCATTCTTAATGTAAAAATAAAGAAAAAAGTGTGCAAGACAATAAGAAACACTACACTAAAAAAAAAGTGAAGTTTTGTTGAAATTGGTTGAAAAATGTAGGAAATCCGATCCCATATATAAATGAACACACACACACACACACACACAACCAACTAACTTGGGTTTTATAATAAGTATAACTCGATAACTCGATATTAATAAGTATAACTTGATATGAGTTGTTCCCCTTTCATTAATGCCTCTTAATCGTGTTTTTAAATTGATTTCATGCAAAAACAATTGTGTTTTTCCTATTTTTGCTGCTGTCAGAACCACCACAAGGTAATTTTACGTAGTCCTGTAAAGTTTTGTTGAAATCAGTTGAAAAATGTAGGAAATCCGATCCAATATATAAACGTACAGACACACACACACACACACACACACAGCCTGGGTTTTATAATAAGTAAGATGAACCTGTCATGGACTTGTTTGGTAAATACAAAATAAAACAGAAATTATATTATTTAAATACATCCCACGTAAGTCCAAATTAAAGAAATGGATGTGGTAGTCTCTTCTACATTATTACCAGTTTTATCAATTAATTTTAGAACATGAAAATGTTAATTATATTTGGAAAAATATTTAGTTTTATGTTTATGTATTATTTCTCACTATTAGTGGAATATTCAGTAATTTATATTTATATATTATATATTATTATAACTGTATAAAGGAGAGAGTTTGATAGATTTAGGGTAGAGAATTTATGGACTAGGTTTTATTATGAACTTTTTCTGTTGCTTATAGCATTCATTGCTATATAGGAAATTAGATATTATATAACAGTTTAACACTCTTTTCTTTGTTCCTAACAGCATTTGTTCCTAACAGCATTTGTTTCTGTCTCTTAATACTTTACATACATTGGTAGAACCACATCTTGTTATATTCTGTGCTAATAGGAATATATACTTGAAAAGCAAGGTGCATAAAATAAGTAAAGTTTTATTGTAGAAACCAATACAATAAGAATAAAGTTAACAGTTATGCACAAGGTCATCGCAAGTCAATCTGGTAGTGTGTGCTACTATTGGAAGGTCAGTAGTTATCAGATTCCAGCTAGAAAATTTACCAGCCTCCCAACAAGGTAGGATGTGGCACAAGGCCGAATTTAATGTAGGACAATCCGAGCTGTATGCTCAGCCAAAAATTCCCAGTAAACTAGCATAAACAGGTTCGGGTCTGTCTACTTTCCCAAACGAGACTCTGTCCTATGCCATAGCCTCATCTGGATTCCTCTCTGCCTTTTGACAGTACAGCCAAAAAAGATTTCAGCTAGACTTTGTAGTCTGTTGACTTACAGATACTTATAGGTTGTTATTACCTATAGTGTAGTTACTCATGGGGGTGACAGGTTATTACATTACATCAAAAATATTATAGACAAGCGTATGGTTGCAAGAAAGAAATACAACAACAGCAGAAATAAATTTATGAGATTTATTTCAACAGGAACGCGAGGGTTTGGGACAGCTACCTTGTGGTATAGTTCATAAGCCGGCTTCGGATCTAGGTCGATCTCTCATAGTAGTTCACACAGGTTGATGCTGGCGCTCCTCTGTTGACAGCTGCTGACCGCTCGGCCTGACCATGACAGGTCTCTTCCCTGACCACCTGTTGACTGCCCGTTGTACTTCCGTGTGACCTCTTTTATAGCATTTTTTATGGCTTAACAGGCTTGAAAAACGACGCGAGTATAATTAGGAGGGAAGCATTTTTATTGGTTGAAAAATAGAAACACTTTAAAATATTATTTTATTTTTCGATCGGAACTCGTACGTCGGGAACATGCGTAACGAATATAATCGTTATTTTGTGACAGGGCCTTGTCCCGTTCACATCCGGCTCTCGCTCTTGAGTATGTTAATTTATTTGCTTGTAAATCAGCTGTGATATGTCTTATTTTATTTTATAACAAAAACATATATATCAAATTATTAATCTGCAAAGTTTCATCTCTTAAGCATGTATAGTTATTAAGTTATAAGTAGTTTTATACTCTTCTATTGACACACAAATAGAGCTGAGAATTTTTCTCTTAAAATTAATTTGTGGGCATTTTGTGTCTACTATGATATCTGGGCATGAGGTATAAATAAAAATACATATTAGTCAGTCAGTTCAAGGTGTCTACATGATAATACAAGTAGCAGCCAGATGTAACAGTTCAAGATGAAGTCATTAAGAAATCTTCTGCTTGTCTTTCCTATTCCCAGATGTATGAAAACTGTCTTCATAAGAAGAGACGGAACCAAAAATAAAAATGAAGGAAATCATTTTTGTAAATACAGCATCGATAATTTCTGGAATATATAAATTTGGGATTTACATTTTATCTGCTTTCTTATTTTCTTTTCCTTTTTCTTTTTGGACAAGTTGAATATTTTTTATGGCCAACCTTTCACATCCTCAACCTTCCACAGCTCTACAGTAGAAAGGTAAGGTACAGTAATAAGGTTAACTAATGATATAAATTTGAAATATAATTGTCTTGGAAATACACAATATTATTACTTCCTTAATAAAATACCAAAATATTCTTTCAAGTAAATGTATGAGACTATTATGATCTCCTGATGATAATTTTGTTATCAATCATCAACAAATTAGATGATAGTTTTTATTAATTTTAAAATGATAAGGAAAAATAATTTTCTAAGTTAATATACCAAGGAACTTTAGAAATTGAAACGTATTCCATTTTTAAATAGATTTATGTGCTTGATTTATATTCTTGGTTTTGACTTGAATTACTTTCTAATCTTAAACAAAATTAGTACTACTGTAATTAATAAAAATGTTATACACTCAACATATATACAAAAAATTTTGATTTTTTTCATTAAGGTTACATTAAGGTTTAAAAGTGAAATTGGCTCTCACTTCAAAGATTTATTTTAAAGGAATAAGTTTCTTAATACAGAGAACTCGAGTAGAAGTGCATTAAATGAGGTGTATTCACGGGAGTCAACTACGCTTTTAATGTAATTTGAGATAGAAAGATAGACTAAAAACGTGAACATTAAAAATAAAGAATTTATTCTTTATTTTAACATGAAAGCAAATCTCATGTATAAATCAAGACAGATATCTCACTTTATAATAAAGAGATTCATTGTTGTGTTCTTAAATTTCAGTTAAATATTTATCCTTGATAAACAAAAAAATAAACTCTAATTATAAGAGTTGAGTTTTTAGAGCACTAAATTGTTATGCAATATCAATCCTCCTATATTGCAGTAAATGCTGGACAATCTCCTCACAAATGGAGAGACTTGAGGTAACAGATATATGCTTCTACGGAAGGATGTTGAGAATACCATGAACTGAACATGTGAGTACCATGCTTTATTGAAAAAAATGCTTATAGTTGGAATCAGAAAGAAAGTTCAAATTTCTAGGACACATAATGAGGAAAGAGGGTTTGGAGAATTTGATACTCACAGGACTTAATGAAATAAGAGGGGTACAGCGAGGGACCTACCTAACAAGCTTGTGTAAACAGATAGCAGAACAAGGACTGGGATGGATGGTGAAAAGATAGACCTTAATAAAAGCTACAAAGAATGGGAAATTGTGGAGAGCCAAGATCCTGAAGGGATACAGTATATAGAATAATAACCACAATAATTTATATGTTTGTGGGATACAAATGTGGTTGATCATTACTAATCTGGGATCATTAGGCAATGTATCCCCAGTAATGGCAATCATATACATTAAATACTTTGAGGAAATTGTTACAGAAACATCACCAGTCATAGTTGAGATATGTAGATAACACCTCTAAATGTAGATTCTATATCTTATGTCCATAAAGGAGACTCTCACTTTCTTTTGAGGATGAGTGTTATATATCTATATTTGTATTACAGTTTTTCCCATGTTTTTCTATCACAGGAAGGCCCCGAAACGGTGCACATTCTCTCCTGATGAACCCAGTTTAAAATTCGAGAGGAACACATCAAATTCAGTGGAGTCATATGCCGTAGTGAAGCTCAGTGGAAGTGTCATTAGCATGAGGAGCATTACACATTCAGCTCGCTTCAGGTGAGTTTCAATTACTTTCCAGTAATTTCCTTCTTCACATGTTCACATGTCAGGGCAGCCATTGACTTTAGTTAAATCAGGGATCTTTATCTCCAACTGGGAAGCCAACCTTTAGATGAACCCTGTACCTGGCTTCTCCAAAGGACACTAAACAGTAACATAGCTAGAAGGGGTAGTTCACCCTGAGCAGCATTTTTATGGGGGTGGCACTTTTATGCCTGCTGTAGGCTATAAGCTTGTATAGGCTGTATTAAAATGAAGTGGTTTTAATGTTGGGGCAGTATTCACAGTTGAAGGATCTTTTTGATTTCAAGTAACTTAAACTATGGCATATATATTGGCCTATTTACTGTCTATAGAGAGTCAATTGACAGATGATATAGTTTTTGACAATGTCATTGAAGAATTTGCCAACAAAAAAAGCAAGAAAAGTTATTTTGTAGAAAGTTGTAATTTCCATTTCAGAAATAAAGATGGTCCTAATTTTTTTAACTTTTTTTCCAATAGGTCATTTTTGCTTTTTAACTGTTACTGATAAATGTAAGTATGTCTGGTGTGTATTTGAAGTATACTATATTGAGTATGTGAAAGTAATATTATAATGGAACATAAACTAATTTTATAACTTTAAGAATGAGTCACTGTGCAATATGCATTGGCAAACTCAAGGGCTGCACTGGGTGGCATACACTCTGGCTATGCCACTGACACTAAGTGCATAGTCTATTCTGGCAAGATATGAGGTGACCTGAGTACATACAACAATCTATCCTGTCTCAGTTCTCTTTATTCTTTTCCCAGGTAGGTTTCTAACTTATTGGAAGTGCACCATGGAGCACAATGGAGCAAAGGACTAACTTGGTTAAAATGACAAAATAAAAACAAAAACCAATAAAAGCCATATCTGTGTTGAAAAAGTGTACAATATTCTGGTAGCTCTGGAACATCTCCCATGCCTACCAGATCTAGAAGTCATACAACTTCTGGCTCTTTCAAAAGCTGAAAAGTATCTTCAAAGGAACATTTTTCAGTATGTGTTTGAGTTGCTATCCTTGTTTTGTATTTTATTAACCAGTAAAATTAATAACAACTGACCTAGATTGAGAAGTCCTACTAAATAAAAATTGTGCCTCCTAATGGGAAACCTATGTAAAAAAAGGGATACAATTTTGTGATGGGAGGCCCAATTTTATATCTATCTATCTATCTATCTATCTATCTATCTATCTATCTATGTATGTATAAATATTATCTCTTGCTCTCTCTCTCTATATTATATATCAATAAATACATGGATATATATATATATATATATATATATATATATATATATATAAATATTATCTATCTATTTCTCTCTCTTCTCTCTCTCTCTCTCTCTCTCTATATATATATATATATATATATATATATATATATATATATATATAGGCATAAATTTGGATAAATCAATTGACCAGATATAAGCAATCAATAAAAAACATAAGATATACTTTGTACCTGATGAGCTGGAAAACAGCAAAACTTAAGTCGCACACCTAAACATAGGTATTTGTATATGTATATTTATTAATATCTATCTATCTATCTATCTATCTATCTATCTATCTATCTATATATATATATATATATGTATGTATATACCAGGTGTAACAGCAAAATTTTCCATATCATGTAACAGCATAATTATCCATGTAACAAAATGTTTAATATCAAAAAATACACTAAACTAATTGAGTTTCTTTTTCTCAGATTTTCAAATAAGACATCTAGCCATCTTGACACCAGTTTATGTAAGAATCACTGAAAAAAACCTTTGAGTTATTCAGTTAAAAAGAGATCAGGTTAAAATCATTTTGTGTCAGACCCACTGTCTTCCCAACTGAGCAATGTTGAGAAGAATAAGATCATTCAGGCCTTCAAAGTTCATTCAAGTACAATCAAGAGAATGGTGAATAAGTTTAAGAAAGAGGGAACAGTAGAGAGGAAAACTGGATCAGGCCATGACAACAGGAAGAGGAATCACCGTTTCAGCTAAAGTGATCCATTAGAAAAGATCCAACTCAATCCTTAAGATATTTGACATGTGAAAGAGGAGTTTCAGCTATGACAGTTCAAATAGCAGTGAAAAAAATCTTGAAAATGAAATCCTAAGTGAAACCTGTGAGGCACCGTGTTACTCCAGGACAAAAAGTTACATGGTTAGAGAGGGCAAAGAACATCTTGAATAAGTTTGAAAATGATCCTGAAAATATATATATATATATATATATATATATATATATATTTGAACTTTATTTCAATACTTCATGAGCTTCCGATCTTTAGTTATGATTAATTAATGATGAACATATTATTTTTGTTTATGATCAATTTCATCATGATTCTGCTGTTAAGCTTGGAGAGTAATTATACATTCTGATTGCTCAAAGTAAAGTCCAGTAGTGTTATAAAAACCTTGAAGGATTTCAGTAAAATATCTCTAATCATTTCTAAGATACAACAGTTCAGAGCTTAATCTAACAATTGTACAATTTTGGTGTTACACTATTTGTACAATTTTGGTGTTACACCTGATATATATATATATATTATATATATATATATATATATATATATATATATATATATATATACTATCACAATAATTACAGTTACATTAGGTGTGTCTTCATGATTTTTTCCCCTGAGAATGATCTTGGAGGAGATCAAAAGTACTTGGGTTAACAAAAAATATGGCACCTTCCTTGATGAATTTCAATGTAACATCAAGAAGATAATTACTCCCCAGACTGCAAGCCCCTTGATTATTATGTGTGGGGCACAGTTGAGCAAGAGACCAACAAAACTTCTTGTAACATGAAAGATGTACTGATAGCTATGGCAGCATTCACCAAATTAAACAAGGACACTGAAGCATGAAACAGACAGTTACCATGCAATGTTGATTACTATGTCCACACTGTCTACTATCTATCGATCTACATATATATATATATATATATATATATACTTTATTTTAGGATATTACATCAAAAATATATGTATTAAGACATCTCATCAAGTGTTAACACCTGATGAGATGCGTTAATACACATTGAAACATCATTGCATTTGTATGGTGTTTTTACATGTTTTTGATGTTATATCCTAAAATAAAGAATATTGCTTTACTTTTGTATCGAGCCCTCTTTTAAATTGAATGTTACGAACGTCAGAATTGGATTCTATTCATTCTCATTTTACATGGATATATAATTGAGCAGAACTAAAAAACAAAATAAGAATTAGACGAGATATCCCTAGACATAGGCAATGAAATGAGGACAGTCTACCCATGTAGATTAAATAAAGGTTTCAATTCAGAATTCCCTGTAGGTTACCTGGATCGATATGCAGCTGATGAAGGCAGGAGGGTATAACGTCTGAAACATGATAACAGCAACAAAGATGAGGACAATAGTCAGAATGTAAATAGTGTAAATAATAATAACTCTTCATCCCAGAAATTCAGACAGAAATCAAATGTTATGATTATTGAATGCTTACCTAAGTGATAAATTTTGAATGACTTAAGCAAACATTTAGAAAGCAATCATCATAGAAATGATCATAAAATGCTTTAAAAATAATCATTCTCCATTTGAATTCTATCTTTACAAAGCATTATAAAGCATTGTCAACCATTATTAATGTTTAACTGTTATTTCTTTCCTTTTTATTTGCTTTTTATCCAAGGTACTCTAGGTGTCATTCTCCGGCCATTAGTAAACAAATCATTAAATTATCTTGAATTTTTATTGGATGAAGCATTGTCAGCCATTATTAATTTTTTACTAATACTTTTTCATATTAATTTGATTTCTTAATATTATCTTGAATTTTTATTAGATGACACATTCTCAGCCAATATTAATTTTTGGTTAATATTTCTTTTAAATTAATTTTAGTCACGTTTCAGTTTTAGTAGTAATACTATCTTGAATTTTTATTAGATTAGATAACACATTGTCAACCATCATGAATTTTTCTACCAATATTTTTTATCTTAATTTCAATTGCTTTTCATCAGGTATTGTTAGTAGCAGAATGGATGAAATGTTGTGATAACAACTAAAAAGACGAGGACAATAGTCTGCATGTAAATAGTCTAAATAATGATAAGTCCTTATCCCAGAAATTAAGAGGGAAATAAAAAGTTTTTTTCAGAGGAATAATTCATTAAATATTTTAGAATAAAATGCATTTGTTATGCTATATCTGTTTATGTTTGCAAGCAATTTTATAATTTTTTTTACAGCTAAACAGTTTATTATCTATTTATAGTTTTCAGTGAAGACATCTGCACCATTTAAACACATTATTACAATAAATAACAAGGGCCTCATACACTCTATTTATTCATCTACTTGAAATCAGTTTAGCTGGCTACCTGAACATGGCTTTCTAAAGACAGGATTTGATTTTTTTTTTGAGCTGGTCTTTATTTAGCTAAGACTAGGAGTAGAACCCGGCGTTGCCCGGGGATGTAACAGTAAGAGATAGATCAAGTATCGACCATCATAAAGACTGAAAAATAAAATTGACAAATATTATTGTTTAAGGTTGACGGACACGCATGTCTTAATTAGCTGTTTTTTTTTTTTTTTTTTTTTTACGAATTGATCAAACCCAAACTCAAACAAAAACATTGTTTTCAATCATTATGGATTTACCGATTGAATAGAATTTTATTATAAACAATTGTCTTGTAAATGGAATTTTTAAAGCATTCTGTATTTAAAAATAAAGAAAAAAGTGTGCAAGACAATAAGAAACACTACCTGCCAAAAAAAAAGTGAAGTTTTGTTGAAATTGGTTGAAAAATGTAGGAAATCTGATCCCATATATAAATGAACACACACACACGCAAACAACCTGGGTTTTATAATAAGTATAACTCAATATGAGTTGTCCCCCTTTCATTCTCGTGATGCCTCTTAATCGTGTTTTCAAGTTGATTTTGTGCATAAACAATTGTGTTTTTCCAATATTTAGCACTGTTAGAACCACCGCAAGGTAATTTTACATAGTACTGTGAAGTTTTGTTGAAATCAGTTGAAAAATGTAGGAAATCCGATCCAATATATAAACGTACAGACACACACAATCTGCGTTTTATAATAAGTAAGATAACTTATCTGAGTACTGAATTTCTGTTTCTCTTGCCACGAATTTCCCTGATCAGATTTGTATATTAGATAATGTTTACTTACCAGACATATCAGGAATATTTTTAGGATTTTATGTTCATAACTATTCTGAATATATTTGTTTACCAGAGCTGATAATTGTCATATACAATTGTTTTTTTTTAAATCAGTATCACCCCATGCAAGGTAGTAAAGCCACTAAGACACAGGTTGTGCAAGAATTAGGAAAAGAAACATTAATAATGAGCAGGAAGAGAAAAGAGTAATCAGGAGGACTAGCTAGCTATTAACAGTGCATTTAAATTTTTGCAGATTAAAGTTGGCTGGAAAGCATGGAGCTGGAAGGGAGTTCCACAAGCAAGAAGTGTGAGAAAAGAAACTGTTAGCATAGAATTTATGGTTACATCTAGCCAGCTCAACTGTAAATTGATGAGATCTCAATGCCAGTCTAGTACTGTCCTTAAATTCAAAAAGTTTAGGTACTATAGCGAAGAGCACATCTGAATGATTACCATGAAAGTTATTATATACCATACCTATGAACACTAATGAGTATGTCCCCATCCTTATAAATACATTGGATACTATTGTAAGGGCGGGGTAATATGCTGTCTAAGTAGTCCACCACTAGCAGGAGTTTACCTACTTCACGCCACTGGTGAGTATTGTATTTTGTTGATGTTATAAAGATTACCATTTCATTTCCAACCTCTGTTTTGGTTATTCCTTGTTCAGTAACCCTTTCTAGGTTACAACAAAAGTATTTATAGAAAAGACACAGAGAGGCAACCTTACAGTGATGAGAAAGTGACTGAAGCCAAGCCAACAGATCAGGACCAATAATATTGCTAATTCTTCTTTGTATTTTTATCAAGGAGCTCAAGGTAAATAGCAGGGGCATCGGGCCATATGTGGCAGCAATATTCTAAGCATGGGCAAATGGTAGACTTATAGATATGTAAAACTGTTGTATAATTATTAGATGTGAATCATGAATAATTATGAAAATTGTATAAATTAAATTTTGATAAATAAATAAATATTATACTCTTAAATTATAACAGATACATAATTAAAACATTTTATAAGTTGACCAATTTCAAACAAAATAAAATTTATTTTATATTATTAGATAATTGCGAGAGAACTAGAAAATTAAAAATATAATATTACATACTCAAAAAAATAATTTATTAGTCAAGTACATAGTCTCCATTGTTTTAACAACTGTCCGCCATCATTCTACAAGCTTGTTGATGCCATTTTTGTAGAATTTTGTGTTTTTGTTGGAAGAAGGTTTTGAGGTAGTTTTTGACTGACTGTACAGTCAAATTTTTTCTCATTTAAATTGTTCTGTAGAGACCAGAACAAATGAAAATCTGAAGGAGCCAAGTCAGGAGAATATGGTAGGTGCTGAAGGGTTTCCCCATTTCAATTCTTTAAGCTTCTGCAAGGTCTGTTTTGCCACATGTACTCTTGTGTTGTCATGATGGAAAATGACACCTTTTCAATTTGCCAAAATCGGTCATTTTTCTTGAACCCAAGTATCTTCAAATGGCAAAAAGCAATTGAGAAATCAATTTTCAAACTCTTAGCAATTTTTTCCATTGAAATCTTTGGTTTATACTCCAAAATGGCAAGCATCTTCATTGATTTTGGAAAGTTGTCAGGGTGTGGTTGATCACTTAGTTTAAAATCACCATGACAAAATCTGCCAAACCACTTTTTGACCATCTGAAGTGTAAGGGTGTTGTTGGTAGGGCTGATAGTTGATTTCTTGGGTTGATTGGCTGAGATCACAGCTGGTGTCAGGATAGAGGCCTTTGGTAAGGTGTTTGATATTCTGGCAGTCGTGTGATGAATCAGAAGTGTTGAAGTTGAACTGCCTGTTATTGGCAATGAGTGCCATTTTTATATCTTTATTTTAACAGGCATAGGCTCCCAGGTACATCCTTCTTTTTTTTTTTTTCAGAAATGATTGTGATTCGCTATTGCATTTTGGGGTTTTTGAACAGATTTGTTTTGTGAACCTGTTGTAATGCTCAGAGCCCCTGTATGGAAACAACTATTTTATTTCATGTTTTGCTTTCTTAGCTATCACATCTGGTTGACGTGTCTGGTGAAATGTATTTATAAATCAGAAAGAGATCTTGATTAAGTAGTATAACATGCTTGCAGTGGTGCTATCCTACTGGTTCACACCAATTCTTAAAATTATAAAAGCTTAATGAACTGGTAGTTGGATTATCTGAAAATAATATTATATATTAATAGCCAATATATAATAGCTAAAAATATAATTAATACCATTGCTGTAAGATCTATGTAGACTGAAAGTGTTTATTTTTTTGTGATAACAGAAGAAATTGTCTTGAAGTTAAAAATGTGTCAAATCTACTAGTCATAAATTTGATAGGTCTTCCATTGAATCCTTGGAACTGCAGAGATTCAGTTTGAATATGGCTAAGAACCCGTAACACAGCTGATGACACTAGAGTCAAAAAGTATCATACTTCTGAACAGCAATGTGATGAGAACAGAATTTCAATCTTAATAAATAAATGTTTTCTGTTAAATTATCAAAATGGTCTAATTCTTTTTGATACTATATGTAATATTGTAAGTGTAAACAGAGCTCAAGACAACAGTGCTAAGCTTTATCCAACTAAACAAAACTCAACTACTAAAAGAAAAATAGGAGTTACAAGTTAAACATCCAACTAGGAGGAGTTCATTGCTTGTACATAGTGAACATAGGATACTACTACTACCACACTATAAAGTGATTTGTTTCTATTATCAGATTGAAAAGAAAATAAGCAGAATCTCTATCTATAGAAGGCTGATATAGGTTATGTATTGAGTATTGGGTTACTTTGTCCCTATGATGTCAGTGATTGTTTGTTCCTGGTGAACCAGTGCTTCACTAACTGAACCTAATGTTCTTTGAGATGGTGACATTTTGGATATAGGAGTAGGTTATACACGTGTTATTGCTATTTAGTGATCTTGAGTTCAATCCTTGGATCAGGTAGTGAAGCACAGGTTCAGCAGGAGTGAACAGTGACTGACATTATAGGGACAAATAACAATAACCAACAGATATTCCAGCCAAATAATGGACACTTGATGATGACCAGAAGATACTTGGTTGAAAGGTTGTGCCTATAATAATATCTATATCAACCAAGATATGAACAATAGTTTGAAATAATACAAGAGTATTGACAATTACTCATCTCTGAATTTATCTGTTCCAGGTGGCTCAGAAATGAGATCTTCATGAATGATTGTGATTGGTTAAAAAATATTGAAGTGGAATTAATGTGTAGAGCCTGCTGTGTACTGACTGCTTTTTATCATTTCAGCTACTGCTGTGAGAGTGTCTATATGTAGTATAGACTCCTGCTGGGATTCACTACAACTACTTTAAAATGTTATTCACTATATGACTTTTTTCCAGTGATTTTAGTACATGAGTGGCCAGTGTACTCTTAGATCTCTAATGTTTTTGCTTTTTTCAAATGAGTTCTAGTTTTTGAGCCACCATCCTCAGCTTATACATCTTTTGTTGCAAAGTCAAATTTTGTAGTAGGTCATTGAGCATGTGTAAAGCAAAACCAGTCAGTCAGTTAAGTGCCATACATAATACACACTTTGGTGATCATGTCTCTTTCAGTCCATGACTGACTAGGCAGAAGGTTTTGCAGTAGGTTGACATTTCTTTTTGTGGTAAAATGGTTGCCAACTAAGACTATAGAACCCAGTCTGTCCTGCTATTCAACCCATAGCTTGAGTGAGAAGATATAGGTTCATACTTTTCCCAAGGGTATTTACTTTAAGTGAATATAACGAACTTGACAGGAATTTGAACTCAGCTCTCCAATTTCTCATTCTGAGCCAATATCCATTACACCACAACACACATTCAAACCAAAACCACAAACAAATAAATAAGTAATTAATTAAATAAAGGGGATGGAAGCGGATTATCTCCCTTAGACATATGAACATGTGATTAGTGGTCATGTGTTATTATTATAAAAAGCAGATTGCTTTCAAAAATATTTCTCTTTTCCCATTTTCCTGTTCCCTGGGCAGCTGCTGCTCAGCATGTAAATAATTTTGCCATAACTGTCAAGCACCTACAAGCAATCATACACACACCTACATATACACTCACACCTTTACTCCCTACTTCCAGGTCCTGAGTAGGATGATAAACTACATCCAGCAGCAAGGCCTCTAATTGGGAGGTTTTGAGGAGTGTGGAACTACCTCTAAATTACTGTTGTTCCCAGGTACACCCTGACTTGGGATAGTAATACTTGTTAGGGTCCCAGCTATGGGCAAATAGTTAACTCCCAAACTGGGGTCAAAAGACTATGAAAAAGTATAAAAATACATTTTTATAGTAATAATACTAGCAATACATTTTCATAGTCATTTTCATTAGTAAAACATTGGCTAATTGCTAATTGATTCAAACTTTATGAATGGTAAATAATAAGGATTTCTTTATAGTTAGCTCCCACATTTTAATAATTTAGTAAATTTTTATAAAGTTATGAATAAAAATTGTTTTCATATTTATTTCTTTATAAATTGGTATATGATAAATATTGCATTGCATTAGTTTTAATACAATTTTTAAAATGTTGTAAATATAAAATTATTCTTGTCAATAAATAATCTAATAAATAAATAGTGTTTAATATTTTTTTTGTAAATTCTCAAGAACAAAAAATGTATAAATTCATTTTCATCCTATGTTTAGGCTTTATTAAAATTCTAATCATTGCTTTTTAAAACAATAAACATTGCTGAGGAGTGAAGGTAGTTAAAATAATAGTGGAGTCAAGGGAAAAAAGGTCCTTTTCCCACTCCAGTTTTTTACAGACACAAAGATCCAAGATTACCACTCATTTTTTGTTGCTTTTAATCAAACAGGATATAAATCAAATTAATGCAAATTTCTCTAAAATGAGAAACAATTTGAAATAACCTGTTGATTAAATAAAAGGATTTATTGGGAGTAAAGGAGAAGAGAGAACAAACATCTTATCCTGAGTATTTTGAATGGCACAAACGAAAAAAACACACTCTTACTCTGGTGTGAAATATACAGAAAAACAAAAGATTTATTACAATGAAAAAAGTAATTTTTACAATATACAAATAGTACAAATTACAATATAGGCCATGCGCAAAACTTCCATTGTGTACTTTAAATTATCAAGGCAGGTTAATAGTTCTTTCAAATACAAATCAGTTTTTTGAGACTACTACAGTTCATGGAAAGCATATGTTTTCCTTAACAACAAAAGAGTTTTAAGAACTTTATTTTAGAGCAACAGTTCATATAAATCAATTTTTTTAGCAATAAAAGAAATTTATTTGCTTTGAAAAGTTCACAATTCACAATGATGCTAGTACAAAGGTTGGAATTTGAAATTTGAAGATTAAAGTTGAATATTGAAGAGGCATGAGAAAAGGTTGATCTACCTTAATGAATTTGCTTTTCTGAGGTCCTTTTGAAAATATTCAGATTTTTGTAACAGGCGTCTTCAAGTTTGAGATAAACTCTCATGGGTTTATGAAAGTCATTTGTATTACTATGAGAATTTAGAAGATTTTTCTTCTATCTTCTTCCTCAACATGGTAATAGTTTTTTTTATCATGCCAGGTCACAATAGGGTTTATTTCTTTCCTCAACTTCAGCAGACTTTACATGCTGGGATGATTAAGTCTTTGTATTTGGTGATAATAGCCTTTCACCCTAGTGGCATAATCCCTTTACTATAGCAGTAGTAGCATGAGTCAGTGTATACCTTTCTGATCTATCCTTTTTCTGCTTTTGCAGTCAAAATTTTCCCTCTTATATAGTAAACATATGGATCAAAGCTGACTTTTTTTTATCCCCATTGGTTAAAAACCAAAAGTCACCATCTAATCAAACTGCACACATTTTCAATTCAAATTTGGTTTATTTTGAAAATATCAAAGCCAGCCCATCCTGTAAATTTTTTTGCTAGGGCATTTTGGCAGGGTTTTGAACCTTTTTTTTTCTAAATCTTTATACATCAATTTTTATTCATGTTATTTCATATATATATAAACTGTTTAGCTCCATTTAGTTGATTTCTTTTTCAAAGAAACCATGTTAGTAACATTCTAAATTAGTTTTTAATACAATTCAATATTATCTTTTTACTAAAAATATTTTCTATATTAATTTTGACACAAGTCCGACAGTTTAATTATTTTTCCTCATACAATTTTAATATTATCGTTTTATTAAAAATATTTTTTATATAAATTTTAATCAGAAAAATGGAAATTTAGCATTGTTATAAAAGCTCTTAAATGCTGAATTTTTCTCTAATATATAATATTTAATATATTCTGATTAGATACTAATTTGCTCATACTGATAAATTTACTAAGTTATACCAGTGGTGACTGTTGCACTAATAAAACTTTTTTGTTATCTCCCTTTGAAGAGGATAAATCCTACTGTGATTTTAAGCATCACTGAAATATCTATATCTACAAAATTCACCACAGAAATTATATATAAATTAAAAACAGCATACTCTACAAGCAGCCGTGAATTGTCAGGTTATATAAAATCATTAAGATACTGACAATTTTTGTTGGTTTTACTAAAACAAAAAAGGCAAATATTTGATAAAAAGGTATTGTTCAATAAACATAACATTTTAAACATTTTTTGAAAAACTAATATTCTATTTTCAAATATATATATATATATATATATATATATATATGTATATGTGTGTGTGTGTGTATTTAGGCAGAATATCTTCATTCAAACATTTCATTGAACAATATAAACATATTGTGTCTATTTATTTTTATACTAATCTTTTCCAGATCTCTAATCAATTTCTTGATGTTAAAATGAAATTCATCAAGGAAGACACCATAGTTTTTTTAAACCCAAGTACTTTCAATCTTTTCCAATATCATTTGCATTTTTACTAATTTCCAGTCAGCTGCCTTATATTGAAACACTTGTTTTCCAAAAAAATTCCATAACTACAACAGATAAGTTAAAATTTTAAAATAAAATAAGAGAGTGTGTACACACGTTTTTAAAAATCACCATCACAGTGGAATGCAGATTTTACAATAAGTTTGTCTTTGTAATTTACCCCTGAAAATAATCTTGGAAAAAGTTAAGAGTACTTCCTTGATGAATTTCATCTTAACATCAAGAAACTGATTAGAGAACTGGAAAGAATCAGCATAAAAAATCAATGAAATTTTATATATATATGATTCGTATATTCCTTTTATGTATATAAGGATGTTCTATTTTAAATACTTTTAAAAGAGCTGGAAAACTTCTATACACATAAAAATAATATTTTTAATTAATTACCCACTAACAGCCTGTTTTAGACTGAATGATTTTCAAAATGGACATTTGTTTATAGATCTTGAGTGTGTACAAAATTTGAAAATTGCTCAAGTTGAAACTGTTAATGGGTAAATGTTAATATGTAAATAAAAAAAATGTTATATTTGATTATTCAGTAAAAAAGATGTCCTTTCATTGCACCAAATTTAACTGCCTTTTTAAAGCTATGAGAAGTTTTTTCAATTTATTATTGTATTCTATACTTACATAAGTTCAAATTGGATCCTAATGAAGTTGAAAGAAATATACATTGGACATTTGCAGTCAGTGCTATTTGTAACACTTCAGGCTTGATCCTAGTTCACAGCAAATGGCAACAGATGTAACCTTTCATCGTGGTCAGCCAGGGGCAGATCCTGGTTTGATCAAAGGAGTGATCTCTTCAATCCTGACCTGCCTTACCCTATGTTGTGATTGATTTGATTATAAGAAGGCCAAGATCGATTCGTCACAGGTATCTTCGTGTTGGGCTGGTCCAAATTGAGCGAAGTCATACAATAAAACTGGAGAAAAAACAGCACTCAAAATATATATAAAAAATAATTACTATTTTTATATCAATACTGTGTACAATGGTTCGTTAGTAGTTGTGTTTGCATACAGGTGTTTGTCGACCCAACCCGTTCTTAAATCAGACGCAACACTTTGGTAAGCTGGTAAGTTTTGGCTTGTGGTGTTAGTGAAATTTGTTTTACTGATTTGGTAAGTTTGGTTCAAGGCTGAAGTCGAAGGTTGTGGAATCTTTCAGCAACCTCTGCTGCTTCCCTTCTCAACTCTCAACTTGCAACTGCAACTCTGAACTGTCTGAATGGCTTTTGCGCATTCATTTTTATGGACTCCAACTAGAAACTGGTGTGGAGCAAGATGTAGGTTGGGTTTCAGTGAATCCTCTGATTTCCAACAAAAGTCTATTGTTTTTGGGGAATTCTCCTTCTCTCATGGAAGATGGGTGCAGGCATCACTCTGCCTGGCTACTTCTACTTTCTCTTATTACCATCTCTCACCATTGCTTTCCAGTGCATGTGAGCAGCTCCTTCAACCTCCTTAATGTCTCATCCGTGCCTGCTACCCTTCAGTGGGTGCAGACAGCCCCTCATCCTTCCTTGATCACTCTTCTGTGCCTGTCACCTCTAGCATTCAGTCGAAGATTAATAAAAAAAAATTATAGTTTCAAACGCTATTATTTCATAAGTGAATTGACATAACAATTGGCTTTCTTGCCTTTGACCCAAGAGACACTTTCCCAGGGAAATTTTTTTGCAACTCCCATTATGGTGACAATTCGTTCAGCCAAAGGTCATCATTCTGCAGGAGTTCAATTTATTGTTTTTCACAAACTGAGCATTGCTTTTAGACAGTAATCTGGTCTATTGTATAAATCTTGATTCTCTGGGAATGATTTTATTATCGGTCTATCATTCTTTATATTTTTTAACCCTTTTCATGCTAAGTTATTCATTATTATCTCGTTTTCGTTGATTTTTCAAGTCGCCTGTTGTGTCGGAAACCTACCACCCCTCTTGAAGATGAACTTGTCTGCGTCTGTGAACAAAGACTTTAAATAGTGGCATGTCAGTTGACATGGGGGAAGACAGATAGACAGAGAAGTTCTTAGCTGAGCTAGTTATTGACTACTCAGGCAATTTCTGTACCTTTTTACCAACCTATTAAAACCCTTTTTATTGTTACGTGTTATTTGGCGTTTGTCTCTACTAACCCCAAATCAACATCATAACATTGCCATTATTATTATTATTAATTACCAAACCAAAATAGTGTTATATGTTTAATAAACAATAGGATTTTTACTTGTAACTTTGCAAATGAAGAGTTTTCAGTTTAGAAAAACCAGGTTAACCCTGACTATCAATGATGATGATTTGAAAGCTTCGATAGAAAATGATCTGATAACTTCCATCATAAAACTCATGAAAAAATTCAATGTATCAACTGGAATCAGTGACTGGTAAGTACACAGCTGATAAATGGGTTCCACCTGAATTGAACACGCAATAACAAGCAAAAAAAAAAGTCTATAAGTAGGTTTGTATTAATCCTGTTCAAATGTATGAAATTAATCTGCTTTTGCATTAGATCTTCAAACTGTGATGAAAATGAAAATTGGATTTTGTCTTATGATAAGCACAAAAAATAGCTTATAACAGCCAGATGCTGATGAAAAGCTTGTAGCATATATGTGAAGAAAAAATTTAAAAATCTGTTAATTATTTTTTGAAAAACAAACAAATTGGACAGATTCAAATTAGAGTGGATATATTATTAGAATATATTCTATTAATCAATTTCAGACAAAATAAAAACCCCATTTTTATTAAAAATTATTAGTAAGATACAATATCCTTACTGATTGGATATATAGAAATTAAATCCTATATATATTTTTCAATCAATAAAATCCTATCAAAAATGTTTGTTTCAGAAACAATCATTACAAGGGCAAGTACAGTCAAAATACTTGTGGACATAGTTGTAGACTTACTGCATGTTATTTTTGGACCATATACAAAATAATAATAACTCCTTTCACCACTCCCACAAATTTGAGAAAAAGATTTTTGTGAACCAATGTGAAATTATTTTCTATCTAATGAAAACATTGTATTCAAAAAGTTCACACCTCTATGTGAAATAAGATTTTGAATCCCCTTACAGATATAAAAGTAGATGTCTCCTACTTCTACTTCTCAAGGGCTGAAAACATTTTCAGAGGCCTGTTTGATCTACATGTGTGTACACACACACACACACACACACACACACACACACACACACACACACAGTGGAAGAGATGAACCTGCAGCCAACTAAGACTTGGTCTACACACTACAGTAATATTAGGCTGGTTATCATAAAGTAAGTCTGTCCACACATTTTATACTGTCCTAAGAAAAATGAGTTACTTTATAAAACAAATTTCACAGCAAAGAAAATTGAACATTGTTATTTCATATTTCTGAAAAGAATATATAAATGTTATTTCAAGTGATGTTCTGCTCCTACTTTTCCTCCAGAAAATAAAAAGATGTGTTATTATTGTCAAATGTTTAGAATCCCAACACTCAGCAACAAATACCTGGGTAGATGGATCCCAACAATATCAACTGGAAATTTTATTTATAATTTATGCAGAAAGATACACATTTCACAGCATACAAAACATATATAAAATTATTGATCTGCAAAATTAAAATTATTAATCTGCTTTTAAGCATGTAGAGTTATTGAAGTTATTAGAAATGTTATACCCTTCAAGTAAAACACTTTCAAATTGAACTGAACTGTTAAATATTTGAACACATTTTGTGTCTGTTATTATGTCAGTGTTCCAGGTATAAACAAAGGACAATGTATCAAGTAGATAGTCCATGTGATAGTCTGAGTAACAGTCAGATTTAACAGTCCAAGTTAAATTAGTAAGATGAATCAATCAAAAATCTTCCTGGGTCTAGTCTATTTCCTATTATATGAAAACTGTCTCCACATGAAAAAAAATGGTTTCAAAAAAAAGAAAAAAGCAATTTTTGTAAAACGCCTCAACTTTTTCTGTAATATAAGAATTTTGGATTAACATTTTATATGCTTTCTTCTTTTCCTTTGTGAATGAGTGGAATATTTTTTACAAGCCAAAATTTTCACCTTGTCAAACTTCTAGAAAGTCTTTAATGAATTTATCTGTTCATTGAATTAATAATTTTTCAGGTAAGAAGTTGCTAAGAAAGGATAAAAATATAAAAGCAGATACAGGATATTTTAATTGGATAAGTAATTTATCCTATAAAATTATTACATTTTTTTAAAATCTATTTTTAACAATCTGATAATAAAAATTATCAAATATTTTGATTTGTTAAATGAATTAATAGTCATTCCAGAAATAAATGATATCTATTATCAAGAAGTGGTCTGACCATGTTATTCCTGAAGTTTTTAAAAAAATTGGTTGTATATCTGAGTAATTTTACTCATTTAAAAACTTTCAACATTAAATAATTTTCCAGAAAATGTAACATTTATATATTCTGATCTGCAAATCCAAGACACTCGGATTTAAAATATATGAGCAGGAATCCATTTATTCAGAATTTGATGAATTGTTTTGGATGCAAAATCTGAGAGTATTTTTAAAGAAAATAAAAACGTGATCATTAAAAACAAAGTAAGTTGGTAAAGTAAAATGCCTTTTAAACTTTTGTTGTAGACATGTCAAATATAAATAACCAATCTTTTTCAAAATCAGCAGAAAAAATTGTTATACATATGTAAAAGCCTCATTTCTATGACTAATTTAGTAACAGAAATGAACAGAGTAAAAGAAATATTTTGAGATTGTCTTCAACTTCCTTTATGCCATTTTCCACATTTCGGAGACCCCGTTATTCCGACTACCAAGTTTCCGCATTCCTATATTTATAAGCACAAGCAATAGTTATAAGGGGAGGACAACTCAGCCAGCACCAATTAGCTCCAGTAACTGATGGAGGCTATCGTATTTGAAAAGGTAAGCAGTTGAAATATATAGAGACGATTTTTTTCTCTATATTTCTTCGGTTTTAATTTTAACTTTTAAATCGTGTTTTGCGGTGATTATTTGGCATTCCAGCGTTTTAGTAGCGTTATGTTTGCGTTAGAGTCAAGCAGCTAAAGTCGATTTGGGAGGTTTGAGACCCAAGAAAAGAAAGAGGGGAAAAAAAGGTTATAAAAAAAATAAAAAGGTAATATAAATAATTCCAGGTAAAAAAAAACAATTTTAATAATTGTGAATTAAAGCGGATTTACTTTTCTACGTGAGAAAACTCATTCTTCTTTCTTTTAGCGTGCTTGTATGAATATATTTTGGATTCGTCTTTGACGGCAAGAAACTTAGAAACATTTTTTTAAACCTGTCTTTGGTTTCAATTTCTTTATTTTCTAACCTTTTTAAAACATTCTTGAATTATTAAACTAGAACGCGTCTTACAAAGTTATATCTATCTTTATAAAATAATAATAAAAAATACATAAAGTTCATTTAAATGAATTTCTTTCTACCAAATGAGGAAAGTATGTTCTAGAGAAGTGTCTATGTAGTCTGTAGGTTGGATCATTTTTAGTACCAAAATCCCCAACACTTGGGGTGGGGTAATAACGAAATAAAATAAAAACAAACAAAACAAACATCATCATCATAACAAATGTTTCTAATAACCCTCTGCATTCATTCATAAATCGGTTAGTGATCATTTTATTTTAGAAAATCCTAAAGGCAAATCTTATTCAGTGATTCACGTTTATTTTTTTTGCGAGTTCTTACTCGTTTTAGGTTAAAGAGAAGAATAAGATTTAATTTTGGAAAAAAAAAGTCCACTTTTTATTAGTTTGTAGTTCTGATATTGTTAAATACTTATAAAAAGTACTAAAATCGCTTTAGTTCGGGAGTATAGAATTTGTTTTTGTTTATCATTAACTTTAGCTCCAATAATGAAATCATTCGGAATGATTTTTTTTTTTGTAAACAAACAATGAAACAACAATAAAAAACCTGTTTCAATCTCTTCCTTATTTGTCAAAATAATTTTAATTACTTAAAAGAAAGTTGATAAAAAACTGAACAAAGTTGTTTTTTTCAAAAGATGTACTTAAATCTTGATATTTATTAAACATTACGTTGTTAATTCATAAAATCCCATTTTTCTACCAAGAAGTCTGTATACAGGTACAGTTGCTTGACGTATTTTAGTGATTTTTTTTTCACAAGTAGTAGCTAACTAAACAAAATTCTTTCTTCGAAATGTATTAATTCTTTAGTTAGTTGCAAAATATTTAAAGTAAATCTATTTTAATGGAAACTGTATTAAAGTTTCTTCACTGAAATATATTTGTAATCGACGTTTCCATAGCAAATATGACCTGCTTTTTATGGTGAGTACCTTTTCTCAAGCAACAACAAAAATACCTAAAATTTGGATTTTGCCTTGAGCTTAACAAGTTATGAAACTTTTATTTATTTATTTTTATATACATGTGGTTGATGTTTATTCGTAGTGATGACTATTTCCCCACCAAGAAAGGAACAAATGAAAGCTCCAAAGTTCAGAATTTCAAATTTAAAAGCTTACTTCCAACTTGGATGCTGGGTGGATTTGATTTGAATCTTGTCATTTTATCTTTTTTTTTTTTTTGATTAGACTAAAAATTGAACACTTTTTTTTTTTGCATTGCTTAATTTGCAGATTTAGGCTTTAGTTTAGAATGATAATAATCAACGTTTTGACATTGATTTATTATTTCAAATATGGGGAAGTTCATAATTGTTTTTTCTTAACAATGTACAATTCAATTGTACATCATCCAAACCAAACCACATGGGTCGTAAAACTTTTCACGAAGCAATAACGTTACGGTTCGAAGATAAATGTTTAGTTTGGCTTTAAGATCTTTAATAAGATTAAGTTTCTTAAACTTTTGCAACTTTTGTTCTATTATTGAAAAAAGATTTTTTTTTCTGATTATATTCCTCAAAATTACAACTATTTGTTTATATTTTCAAAAATACACGCACAATTCATTGCGAATATGTAGTAGACTTTAAAAAAAAAAACAAATAAATACTCGTCACCTTTTTTTTTTTTTTAATTTTTTTTTTTAATTTTTTTAAATAAAAATCATATCCAGAGACATAACCGGATATGACTTTTTTAATTTTCTTATTTAAATTAAATTAGACAGTAAACATTATTTGGGGTCCTTTAAAAAATGTACACAGCAAACTAAAGGTGTTTTTAATTTTAGTTTAATAATTTGTTCTTTATTTTTATTTTTTTTTTTATATTCAATTTTGAATTTTTAACTTTTTTATAATTCATATAAACATTTTTGAATGAAATTAGTTTTCTCAATTTTATGAAGTGTTAAGAAAATAATTCTATGTATTTTCTTACTGTTAGTAGGGAATATTCTTTCATGCCTGTATCAAAAACAAAAATAATCGTGTGTAGGGAAACCATTTTCCTTTCAAGCTGAAAAAAGATTTAAATTCTACATAGAATTAACAATATTTGTCACATACTTGAATCAGTACTAAAAGAGTCTTTCAAGTCATGAGAACACAAACTTAATAAAAATGCCTAAAGAAAGAGAAATTAACAAAAAAAAAAAAACACTTGCAAACATAAAACTGTAAATGTACCAAACTATTAATTTCTTTTATGATAAAAGAAATTAATAGTTTGGTACATTTACAATACATTTATGTTTTATTCTCTGGGATTTTCAAAAGATGTACTTTCATCTTCATTTTTGTTTATCACAACATTTCGGCAGTTTTGGCCTTCTTCAGATATCTGTTGATTTACAAGACAATAGCCTAGTGGATCAAAATAAGTGTTAGTTTGTGAATTTAGTGACATAGTAATTGTGAGTTCAATCTCTGGGCTGGGTTAGTACAGACACAGGAGAAACAGAATAAGCAATAATTGAGCAGTACTAAATTAAAACAAGATGAGATATCCTTAGACATCCAACAAGAACAATCTACCTTCATAGATTAAACAAAGGTTTCAGGTCAAAATTCACTGATTATGACCAGAGAGACAATGGCTGAAATGTTATAACAAAAAAAATTAGTCTGAATGTAAATTTTATACATTAAGCAATGTAAATGACCTTATTTCAAAACATGCTTTACATTGAAAGTTCCCATTAATACGTAGAAAATGGTGCAATTGTACTAAGAACCAATAATATCTTGCAATATGATAATATTGCATAATTAAAAATAATTGTTTCTTTGTTTAATATCAAAAGACTTGTAATGAAATCTGAAAATATTTTTATCTAAAAGTTTAGCCTTCATTTTGTTGTCATAAGTTTCACAATATACGACTAGTCTGACAACTTGTGTAAGTGTTTATGTAAATATATTTATCATAATATAATCTGTCATTAGCAAGAATATCTGGTATTGTCCAGGCATAAGTTGATTTCATGGTCATAGTTAATATAGAGGTAGGCCTCTTTTGAGTTTTTTCAATCTTAACAGAAATTAAAAATGAAAATAACAATCTAGGCTTTGTTTCAACATTACAATCATAGATATACAAGAAATTTCACAGAAGTAATTTGCCAGGAAAATTTTCTAAGTTGCCATGCTTTTTCCTTGAAAATGTCAAATTCATTTGCACTATGGGAGGACCTGTACGCCTCTGCCCCGATCCTCTGTGAAACTTGTATTATTTCATCTGATCTACATTTAACAGTAATTTGAAATAGGTGATTGTATCTGAATTAGGTACTATAACAAATTCCTTTTTCTGTGGTTTTCATTTGTGACAACTTTGATTACTTACGTCTATCAAAATAACATGAAAAAGGAAAGGTGTAGTTCTTATATTTTAGTAGTTTTTTACAGTTTATAGTTGTTTGTTTTTATAGGATTACCAGCTTTGGTTTCAAGCTTTTTAAATTATCCATTAAAATCATTTCTGTTTTGATATTTTATTCCAGCCATCATTTGATGGCTTCATGGCACCTTTGAGTCCCCAAACAAAGTTTATCATTTCATGCCTGCATACCTTGTTACTCTATCAAAATGGTTAAAAAAATAACAAGCAAACATGATTAACCCATTAATGCTTACCATGAAATCCAGCATTAATTATAAGTGTCTTAAAAAAAAATCTGGTATTAATTATAGGTTTCTACCTATAACCCACCATCCCATTTTTGGGATGGAGAGTATTAATGGGTTAAGTTCAAGGCCATTCATAAAATTATATGAATGGCTTCAGTTAAGATAAAAATACTCTTCCTTTTTTGGCTTGATGGAAGATTAATTTTTATCAAAATAATAACCCTGTTAGTTTACTACAAATATGTTGTATCATTAAATCCAAGATGTTATAATGTTTAGTACTATAGTGGTGGTATCTATTAAAATTTTACAAGTACATGTGTACTAAAATAGCAAAATTTTCCATGTTTTTCAATTTTTGTTTGTCAATTAGAAGGAAATAAATTCAATGCTAACAATCAAATTAAAAAAAAACGCTAAGGCCTTCTTTGTGGAAGGGTAAAGGCAAAACTGGTTGAAAGGTAACACCATAACAAGTACCCTGCTGTGGGAGGCATAATCATATATTTTAAGCAGTTTCAAGAACTGTTCTGACCACAACCAGCTGCACATTTGTATATGTGTATTAGCAGCTAAAAAATAGTGACATTTTATCCATTGTAATGGTGAGACACAGCCTAGATTGTTATTTTCGTTTTTAATTTCTGTTGAGATGGAAAAACTAATAAAAGTTGCAAAGTCTCCCAAAACACATTGAATAAAGAAATAGTTCTTGATGGGTATAACAATCTAAAAATTTGATCAAAATAATAAAATTTAAGAGGGTACCAGGAAGTTGGTATGTGGGTACTTAGTCAAAATAGGTGTAGCACCATTTGGTACCATCATTTTAGTACATGGGTACTTAAAGAAATTTCAGGATTAAACTGACACGATCAATGGGTTTGGTACCTAACTTGCTAGACATCTGAATACGAGTTTACTTGCTTAAAGGGTTGCACAAAGTACACCAGCTACCTGATCCATTCCTATAACTCTGGCATATTGGACATGAGAATACAAAACCAATTAAAAATACAGGCGGAATTTCACTAAAATAGCCCTAAGTATTTTAGTACAGGTATATCAAAATAACATTTCCAGACAAGATGGTGGTACAGTGTAACCCGGATATAAGAGAGTTGTTGGAACCGGAGAAGAAGTCTCTTATATCCGGGTTTGGTCTATTTTATATACATTAACACAGATTCTAATTTGGGACCAGAGAAAATCTCTCTTATATCCGGGTCTCTTATATCCGGGTTACACTGTATAATGAAATTTATTTGAAGGTTCTGTGGTATTCATGTTGTCTTGAATTTTGATACCACCCCACCCCCTATTTGTATTGTTTCAAAGTAGAAGCATCAGCAATGTTTCTATTTGAAGGATAATTTTATTAAAATTTATATAAACATAGATTTTAATTGTTAATTATTTCTTATTTTCCACTTTTATTTATAATTTTTTCTTTTAGAATAAAAAGACATTAAGGGTATTTTTTCTAAATAAAACTGGTTTCATACAGTTTATATTTGAATATAGGTGCTCATGTAAATTGGTTAAATATTACTTGGAACATCTAAAAACAGATGCTTTTCAATTTTAAGCCATGTGACTTGTTAAATAGTGTGACTAAGCTCTGTTTTAAATTATCAATTAAGTCAGTCAGCTTAGCAAGAAGTACAAATAAACTATGACTTGCTTGAATATTATTCAAGTGAAGGTCTATGAAACTATTTTAGGGTTACTGTTTAGATTCTGTTTTGTTTTTGTTTTTTAATTTTCATTGTCAGCATTCACTATGGAATTACCTATATAAATAATGCTAAAACTATAAATTAGACAGTTTTGAAGTTTTACACTTATTGAGAAATTTTTTTATTTGAACATCATAACATTGAAAGTGGGCACCTAGATGTGATGCAGTGTTTAACAAGTTTGACTCACTAGAACAATTACAACTGAGTAGTGAGTTTGATCCTCACTGGCTTCCCTATACTTTTGGCCTTGTGCCACATCTAAGCTATACTTTAAAAAAAAAAATCACCATAACATTGAAAGTTGCACTGTGTTAACCAGAATTGGTTTCAATTCTTGGTTGGAATTTCTACTTGGTTGGAATGCTTACTGTATATACTTAAATATACTGCAAGTTTTTATGATGATTTTTTTCTTTTTATTTTTTTTATGCAAAAAATAGGGGTAAGGGATACACAGGAAGCTTTTTTTTTTTTTTTTTTTCTTGCATTTTCAGTGACCGGTTGCATTATACAGAGATAAAAAAAATTTTCAGGAGGGGTTAAAATACATGCAAAAATATTCAGGGGTTGCACTATACATGAACATATATGGTAGGTCTAATATAGAATAAATTTGTTGCTGCTGTCTTTCCTGTTATTTACTAAATGAAGCTTAGCTTTGGCATGCTACAAAAATCTCTCTTGTTACAACAGAAAATTTATAAATTGATATTTTGTTGTTACTCCTGTAGAAATAACCAGTGTATCTTATATAAGTTAAATCAAATTTTCATAACTATTTTTGAGGTTGTAGAATCTGGTTTTAATTGATAGAAATAGAACATGATTAATGTTTGGTTTTGCATATAAATGTTCCTGTGTTGAAGGAAAAATATTATTCACTACACAGGCACTTAATAATTTTATTATTTTTTATAAGTTTTGATGTCACTAATATTATTGCTAGGCTATGAGAAGGTTTGCTTAAAAAAAATTGGTTACTTGTGAACAAAGATTAATAACTTCTGAATCTCGAATACCAGGTGACAAATACAATATAAAAAAAGATACTTGCTGTAATCAACATTAACAATTTCTGATCTTGTTGAATACAAATTATTAATAATTGAAAAAATACTAATTAAATTTTCTTTCAATAGAAAAGATTTCCATTAAATAGCATCTTTGTCTAGCACTCATTAAGTATACCAATTTCTTTTTCTTAAATGCTATATCCCTTCATGATGTAGGCAAGAATGGCTTGCCACTGATTTCCATTCTTTGTTATTCCCAAAGGGCCATTGGTGTTGCTTTCCTAGACTGGTTGCCACTCAAGTCGTGAGCCCAGCCTACTCCCCTATTTACCTCATAGCAAGAGGAAGAAGAGATGGATTCATGCCTTTCCCTAGTAAAATGCAACAGACTAGGCTGGAATTTGAACTTGGCTTGCAGGTTTCATGTTGGTAACTGTTATGCTACCTGTGCAACCAAACATGCCTATTATGTACTAAAAATACAACAGTTTATTCCATTGGTAATTACCTGAATGTACTTTATCAATAGTAAATTTGTACTTCTGTTGACTTTAACCGGATATAAAGCTTCTAGATTGGAGTGGGTAGGAATAAAATATATTTACGGCATTCTCAGCAACACTTCAGAGCTCATGAATTTTTCTCAAATTAGAAGAGCTTATTATTTAAAGCAATTTTAAGAGCAGTCCTATTTGGTTGGACATAGATATGTGTTATTTCTAGGTGGACCTATAAAGAAAGCTATACCAAATATTCACATAAATTTTAAAGAATAAAAATGCTTTCATCTCTTGACAGATTATGTGTAGAAGATTATAACTTGGGTAATAAATTAGATCTATCAGTTATTTGTTGCATAGCAATCTACTTTGAATGACTAAACACTAAAAAAAAAGTTTGTTTCTGACATACTGATTCAACCTACTGTATTTTCTTGTGCATATTAAGAGAAATTTTAAATGAAAATCAAAAGCAAAAAGGGCATTGTATTATAAATATACATTTTCAGAAATTTTTATGTTGCTTAAAAACCTTATTTAAAACAGCAAGATTGAAAATACAGTTTTGCTCACAAGATAGTTCTTAAATTTTTTTTTTTTTAAGTTTTCTCTCTTCATTATTAATGAAAGACAAAATTTTTAAAAATTTTCATAGTTTATTAATATATAGAAATGAAGTCATATCAAACAGAAAAGTATGATAGATTAATTAACACCTTAAAATTTATTACTGGGTATGTCTAGTTAGCACCTTTGCCTCAAAATTCAGAAATAAGATTTGAAATGGAAATTATAACATGCAATGGCTAAATATCCGGTTCATTTATGTTTCTTAATATCGTAAAAAATTAAATATTTTAGTGAAATATATGTGCAACATTGAGATTTTAATGGATAATATGGTATAACTTTTCAAAATAAAGTAGGAATGGCTGTATTATTGGGGTCGTATTATGTTCAAGGATGTAATTTATTTCCTATTTTTAGCTTCAGAAACAGTTGTATTATACTCAAGAAAGTATGATAAAAGTAATGCACCATAATTTTATTTATCAGGAAGTAAAACACAACTGCATAAATTACTAATCTTTTGGTCTTTTTTTGTTTTAGATCAAGTTAGTGGTTTAAGTTGGTATACTTTTTTTTTTTTTTTTTTTTTGTCTTGTTTGTCATCAAACTATGAGAATTATTCACTCTTTCATGGTTTCCTTTTTGTTATTACAGATGGGTTGAATTTAATAGCTACAATACTGAATATTTAATTTTTTGTTTTGCATTCTATTGGAATTGTAGTTTTTAGACATTTAGTAATTCTCATTTTGCTAAATTTATAAATTTGTTATGAATTATGCAAATATTTCATACTTTAGCATTATATAAAACTGTTATGCTTATCCAATATTAATTGGCTACAAGAAAAAATAATTTTGTTAAATTATTGTATTTAGAATAATTAAAAGTAAAGTTGTTTTAGAATATGCAAATTTTTTAATCAGGAAATGTTTTGGACATAAAGCAAAGGTGTTTGATATTTGGGTTTATGTTATATTTCTGTTACCAATAGTTTTTGTAAGCTTGCCATGTTAGAACTGGAAATTTTTAATTTGTTTTATGATTCATATCTCATTGAAGAGATTCAAAAGTGGGGAGATAGATGCTTTTTTCTTAAGACTGAATTATGGGATTGGTAGGTTTTAGTTTTGTTACCAGGTTCTAAACAGGAAAAAAGGAGTTTGTTCATAACTTGACTGAAATTTTTCCAAGTTTTACTTTATATTTTCTAGTTCTGTTTAGTTTACCTGTATACCAACTTGATTTTTTTATTTTATTAAAGTACAAAGGCTTTTAAAAAATACATGTTCCAGGTATTAGTTATTAATATTACCTGGAACATGGATTTATATTAACATTTTTCTAAACAGTCAGGTCTTTGCTACACTATTGATTCAAAACTACCAAATGCTGAACAGTTTTTGATTAAACAACTGAGCAATTTTTAACTGAATAACCTATTTAATTCATAAACAAATCATGTTATAATTACTTCAAGGCCGCAATCAATATGGATAAAATGCTGTCATGATCTTTGATGATTGTGTGGCCATTCTTGTTGGTATTGGCAGGAGAATGGTAAATGATAATTAATTATTTAATCTCTTTTGTTGTTGTAGTAAGCAGGCAAAAGATACAGTTCTGAAAGACCACCAAACTCACAGCTCAATGGGGAGAAATAGACTGACTTGTAACATTCATTACTTCCAAAACCAAGCTAGTAACATTTCATCATCACTGAGCAGACCCCTGTGTTGTAATTAAATACTGTTTTATCTTAACATTGAAGTCTTGAGTTATACTTGATTATTAACAGCCACTGCATGTGTCACATATATATATATACACACACATGTAAATATCCTTTTCTTGCTAGGTTTAATCCAAATTTCAGAAACCTAATTATGTACAACAATTAATCATGCAATATAGGGAAACAATTCAACCAGAAAAATTGAAAATAAATGCAATGTATCTAAATACATATTAGACATGTCATAATAGATCATTCGATCTTAAATAAATCAATGTTTTGCAGTAATTTTTAACATCAACTTGAGATTCTAGTTAAAAATTTGGATAATTTTAACACATTCAGTATTATGAATTTTATAAAGTGTATTTTTTCTTTTTTTTTACATTTAGCATGAGCAAAACAAATTCATGGATTTGGCCAAAAAAAAAAAAATACCCCAGAATTGCATCAAAGTCTGTAAAAATTTTTCATTCTTTAAGAGCCAGTTGCACTTAATTTTAATTTGTGGCATATATAAATGTAGGTAAAAAAAAAAAAAGGAAATGTGCATAAGATAGTATCACTGTCCAAGGCTCCTAATCAGGTTACCCCCCCCCCCCGTTTCAGGGATAATATGCAGCAGTCCTGATTAAGAATATAATTGTTAAAATACTTTCATTACCAAAAAAAATATTCAAAGTAATAAATCTTTACTAATCCAGAATTACTATGCTGCTACTTCATCATAGTCACCATTAAGATTAATATAGTTCCATCAGTACATACCCTCTTTGAAAAATCATGGCATCAAACAATTGCAGGTTTGTAACAGCATCATTTGAGGGGGGTGCTGTTTCATGGATAAATGTTATTTGATGAGTTAAAAGTGATGATAATCTGAAGAAGTTAATTCAGGACTATGCAGTGGATGCAGTAAAACATGCTAACCATATTGCTGGAGCTACCCTTTTGTCAACTTGGCCATGTGTAGGGTAAGAATTTCCTGTACCAGGATGACACCTTTATGCAGACCTACTGATCTCTTCCAAAAAAAAAACAGCTTTCCTCAGTCAATCTAGTATTTAACAATATCTGACTTCATTAACTGTTTGATCATGTAGTATGAAGTCCAAAAGCAGTATGCCATCTACATCCCAGAACACAGTTGTTGCCCCCTGTTAGTGGGGGCCTACAAAATACTGATTACATCTTTTGCAGAGGAGGAAAATTACTTTCGAAAGGAACCCACTTACCAAGTAGGTGTTCACAGACCAGTATGTAGGTATGGATGGCCAACATTTATCTGCAAAATAACAAAAATCTAATTTTGAAAGTAAATAACCTAATAAGGATTGATATGTCATAAAATCTACCAACCTATCTGTTGCCATTACTGACTGTTGAACTTGGAATTAATTTGGGGAGAAGGTCAATGAAAATCGATGTTTGCAGGTCATGGGATAAACCTTTATTCTTAGAAAATTGTAATGCAGAAGAGATGATAGTCCAGACTTTGCTTCTTCAGACTGTGGTGGATGCAATATAACTGCTAAACCATATCACACTTGTCAGGTTGGCTAACATCATGCTAATGTGACACTGTTGGTGGAGGCCTACAAAACTGACTGCACATCCTACTTAGGGGTAAGACCCCTTCCAGAGTAGCTACTTACCAAATAGATGCCTTCAGGTCTCAGTGTAAATGGCCAACATTACCCTATGGGACTGGGTGTAAACAGATTTTTATATTAAATAACCCAATAAAGATTCTAGTTATAAAATCCATCAAGCTAACTAGAACACAGTTGCAGTCAGTTATTTCACAGCATGTTAAACTTAAAATTATTTTGGGGGAGGTTAGTGACAAATGCTTGTAGGTCATGGAATCAGCCATTGTTTTTGGAATAATGTGATGCAACCAGGTCCAATCACCAGTCATCATGTGCTCTAGCATTCCAAAAGCTAAAAGGCTTACAATCATATCTTGAAACACCAGTTCTCATATAATCACTGAAGTTAAGCAACATTGAGCTTAGTCAGTACCTAGGTAGGGATTCCTTGGGATTACCAGGCACTGTAAGCTTGGATGTGCAGATAGTGTAATGGATAATGGTTTTGAATTGGAAATCAGAGAGCCAAGTTCCAATTCCAGTCACATTCATTATATTCACTTATGCACAAATTTCCTTGGGAAAGGTATGAATCTACCTCTTCTCCCCCCAGATATGGGTTAATTAGTAGGACATGTATCAGTAAATAATTATCTCAAAAAAATTCTTATGATGTAAAAATATCTGATTTTAAATAAACAGAAAAAGGTTGATAAGCTGTTAATAAATCAAATCCATCAATCAAAAGCTAAAAAATGTTTTTATATTGATGAATGTGGATTCTCTACACAAAGTTAGTCTTGTAGATTCATACACAGCTCTGTGAACACACTACACCAGACCAGTACCTGCTTCCAGCTCATTACATGTTTGGCATACAAAGTAATGAGTTCATTATGAATTTCTACTGGATTTTGACCTGCAAAAATCTCATCTGTTAAAGCTATTTGTCCACTATTTTATGGTAGCTTACATCTTTGTTGGAAAATTGCATTCAGTATTAAGGCTGTTCTGACAATTACAAGAAGTATTCACCATCAGAACTTTGAAGTCACATTGCAAATCAGTGTGATTTCTCATCTTCAGCATGGCTGATTCTTTCTGAACATTTCCATCTGCTCAGACACTTACTTTTTTTTTTTTTAACACCCACAGAGCCAACATGAGGTTTTTATTGTAACTATGCAAAGTGAACTTTAGTTATAGTTCAAGTATGTGCCCCCACCAGGGACATGTATGATTTTGAATTTAGAGTTTTCCTTCTATATTGGTCACCAATCATGGTTATAGAGTTCAGTTTTCCTTGCTATTTAACACTTATAAATTTATAAATGGATTCATACCTTTCTCAAGGGTATTTGTGTGAAATGGAATGCACTGGAATTTGACTCTGCTTGCCGATTTCTCATTCTGAGCCTCTAACAATTACACCACCTGCACATCCAAGATGTATTGTTGCTTTAGACTTAGTTTTTGCAATATTTTTAATTCCAGTTGATTTATGCTTATTTATACCTTACTTTTCAGACTCTTTTTTTTTTTTTTTTTTTTTTTTTTAGAGATGCATCTTATAATTTAGCTTTAGTATTCATAGTTCTACTTTGAACACTAACTCTTTCCTGTTGCACATATTCTTTTATATAATTTTCCAGGAGAAAATAATGAATGGTGATTATGTGGTGCTTAATTTTTTTGTTGGTCAATAAAAAACAAATTATTTTGCCTACATTCGGCCATCTTTTGACAGTTATGTTTATCATTTTATTCTTTATATACAACACACTTGTTAGTTCATAAGTAGCTGGAATAACTTCTTCCCCTCAATGAAAATGAACATTTTGTTTGAATATTTGTTTTATTTTTCTTATATACTTAGCAACAGGGCTCACTCTGTGCCCTCCACTGCCTCAACTCTCTTCTTCAAGGCCAATATTTCAATCCAGTTGATCTGGCTGAAATAGCTCGCAAATTAGATGACCAAGAAAGAGAACAAATGGCAGAGGGAGGCATTAATTCACAGGAATACATGCATTTTTTAGAGGTAAGTTTTTTTTTTTTTTTTTTAATCTTTCCTTAGATCCTTAAGCTAACAGAGCTTTGAGGATTTATTTATTCAACTTGTAAAAACATTTTCTTTCACACTAACCTAATATTTACCATCGTTTGACATTTAAGTTTTATTATGATTATAAAGATCTTACCTGTTTTATGATCAAGAGAAACATTTTAACTTTAGTAAGGTCTTTCACAGGAGACATGGAGTAATGGATAGTGGTTCAGATTGAGGTATTGGAGAGCCGAGTTTGAATTCCAGTTGAATCCATTACATTCACTTACATGCTAATACCATTGGGAAAGATATGAATCTTCTTCTTCTCCCCACCAGCTATGGGTAAATAGCAGGACAGACTAGGTTCTATAGCCTTGATGGCAACTGGTCTACTGCAGAAAGAAATGTCAACTTAGTGTGGGGGGAAAAAATCTGCCTCGTCAGTCATGTATCGAAAGATACATGATTGTTTCAGCATGTATCACGCATGGCACATAACTGACTGAATTATGTTTATAAAGATCTTTTTTATGATCGGGAGAAACCTTTGTCTTTCACATTATTCTCTGTTTTTGTACTTGATAAGTACGTTGCAATAAGAAAATCTACACCCAGCATTGAATTTTGAAATCCCATTTACTGAAGACTTACACCACATCATGTTGAGCCTGGTCAGTACCTAAATGGGTGTGACTGCTTGGGATTGCCAGGTGCTGTAAGCTTGGATGTATGGGTGGTACAATGGGTAATGGCTCAGAATAGTTAATCGGAGATTAGAGTTCTAATTCCAGTTGGGTTTGTTATATTTACTTACGTGCAAATACCCTTGGGAAAGGTATGAATCCACCTCTTCCCCCCTCCAGCTATGGGTTAATTAGTAATACTTGTATCTTTAAAACATTATCTCCCCTCAAAATTTTAGAATCTAAAAGATATTTTCTGGCTTTAAATAACCTGCAATGGGTTCATAAGCCATAAAAAAGGAATCGATCAATTAACCTTTAATGAGTAGAATTATCTCTGCTTACACTTGAGTTTCAAATAGTGTATGGAATAAAAAGGGTGATTTGAATTTATTATAATTTTCAATAATGAAATGATTTACCCTACATTGCACACAACCTAAATTAAGGAGCAAAAGGAAATTTCTTGGAAATTTAATAAAAGGTTGAATTTAGAATCATGTCCTGGGTTTGTTTTTGCTCTGAAAAAAATAATTGTTACAAGCCATCTATTTGAGACTCAAAGGTAACAGTTTACAGTATGTTTACTCTTTATGTAAGGTATAAAGTGAATAGTTTTAATGTATGTTTAAACTGTTCAAATTTTATTTCACTAATAAAATAGATTTTTTTTATTTTAGCAACCATCTTCAAATATGGATGACCGAGGGTTCTTTTCTATACAAGTAATAACAAAAGCACTAGGAGTTTGGAGCTTAGATATCATACCATATAATAGTCAACATCCCACAGCAATAGATGCAAGAAAAAATCCTGTGTAAGTATGTGCTTATTCTTCAGCCATTTTAAATCTCTTCAAACATAACCTGATATTCTTTACTTATTTGGATTTCCAGTTAAGCAATGTTGAGCCTAGTCAGTACCTAGATGGGTGTCCTCTTAGGAATATCAGGTGCTGTAAGCTTGGATGTGTAGGTGGTGTAATGGATAATAACTCCGAATTGGAAATCTTAGAGCTGGTTTTCAATTCCAGTTAAGTTTGTTATATTCACTTACATACAAAATACCCTTGGAAAAGGTATGAATCCACCTCCTCTCCCACCAGATATGGGTTAAATAGTGGGACTTGATAGTTGAGTAAATCATTACCTCCCCAAAATTCTTAAAATTTAAAAATATTTTATGGCTTTAAATAATCTGCAAAAGGTTGATAGGCCATGAAAACAAATCTGTCAATCAATCGATCAATCAATTTTTACATATTTTCTCTTCAAAAATTCACTTTGTTAATATTTTTGGTTAAAAAAAAAAAAAAAAACGTTTTACGAGATTTTTCTGCTTTGATGAAAATTTCAACTGATTTGCTTATTGGCTGCAAAGTCAGTGTCACAAAATTTTTATCATCTGGCAATATTTTATAATTTGGGTATGGTCAAAGAATACAAAAAAAAATTGTCATAAAATGCTGCTTCAGCCATATCCTTTCAGGATGTGTGATATCATGGCTCTTCACAACTTCCTATCTTTTGTAGCTCTTAGCAAGGTTTATCTTTTTACTATCCTTCCCATTCCCTGTGCTATCATCATTAGGTAAATTTACTTTTGATTGTCTCTTTTTATATCCTTTTTGTTTCCATTTCCCTTAAAATTACTTTGTTGCATGTTATTCTCAGTATCCTTCTGTGAAGCCATATCTCTGTTGCCTCTGATCTTCTCCTTTAGGAAACTGTCTAGCATTCATTGACATGTAGAAGGATCAACATTACATAGAAAACTTTTAAGACATTTTTATGTTTATACACTCTTTTTATAGATACAAATATTTAAGTAAATGCTCTGTTTATAATAAACAGTATTAAACAACATTTACCGGCCTGAATGTCAGAAATTTTCATAGAAAATATTTGTCCTCTGACAGAGGAGCGTTTGGTTAGCAATGTCGAATTTACTGTATTTAAACTTAAATCTTCCATGAATCTCTCGCGTACATTCATATCTGCTGATTGGCTTATCAAATGTAAACAAATGACATCACACATTATGAAATGGACAAAGTCCGATAATTATTTTAAGGCATTTTTATGACGGTTCTGTATAGGATACAGGTTTGAATCCTGTCGGAGGATGAATATTTTCTATAAAATCTCTCGGACATTCAGACTGGTAAATGTTGTTTAATACTGTTTATTATAAACAGAGCATTTACTTAAATATTTGTATCTATAAAAAGAATGTATAAACATAAAAATGTCTTAAAATAATTGTCGGACTTTGTCCATTTCATAGAAAACTTTATTTTTTTCTGGTTTTTACATGCTAAAACAATTTTAAAATCTTGTTAGATCTTACACTTTTCAAATTCATACTGAATTATTAAAGTTAATGAAACTGTTAGAAAAATTGCAATATTTAATATTTTAATAGGACTTTGTTCATTTTGCATTTTTTTTATGATGGAAATATTGTGTATATTACATTTAAATGTTGATCTTAAAGATCATATCTCTGAGAATTATTTCCTTCTACTTTGACTAGTGCTGCTACTGCTTGAGAGTTTTGGAATTCAGTATTAAAAGCCAAACAGAATTTTTTTTTTTTTTTTTTTTCAAAACATACACAAATCAGAATTGGACTTAAGATGTTATCAAAGAGGATAGGAGTTAACTTTTTGCTTTCCGTGTTATCTTTTAAATAAAAAGTCCTGGAAAGTTTTCAGACTGTCCCCAAATCACAATATTTTAACTTTATAATTACTAGTTGTTAGTAGCATAATAAAAACAGTTAAAATGTTTAGGAAATACTTTTAAAATGCTATAAATAAGGTTTAAAAGTTTTAAAAATAAATAAATACAACCAAATTAGACTAATTTTTATAAAAAAAATACATTATTTAAACATTTTGGCAAAATCAACTTGAATAATTACACAAATGTTTTTAATTATATTTCTGCTCATTAACTTTTATACTTTAAAAATTTTGCACTATGTGTTCATATATAAAGAACTGTGTGCTATGTATTCATATGTCAATGTTGTCTTTGTTCAAAATGGCCAAGAATTAGGAAGGCTGTAGTTAGGGTATCAAAGGAACAGAAGACTATGTAGAGGAAACTAAGAAGAGGTTTAATAAATACTTATACATAGAATGAAATAACTTTTGTAAACTCAAATCCTACTCTAACATGGCTACTTGCCATCTTTATAAGTAGGTGCAGTCCATTGTTACGGTAGTAGTGAAGAGCAAGAAGTATACAGAATCCTACTCTACAACAATAGATTTGTATGCTATGTTTTCATATACACCCCTGGTCAAAATCTTAAGACCAGATACAAAAGGATTAAAAAATATATAAAATACTATTGCTTATATTCGTGAAACATTTATATTTAATTAGAAAATGTAGTTTATCAACAAACAAGTGAGCATTTTAAGCTTTTAATTGATTAATTTAAACAAACATGAAAAAACATGAACACATTTGCTTAACCTTGGTATTTCCTTTATAAAAAAAATGATTCTATACATCTTTGTGATATCATAACTTTACTCCATTAATTATTGTTTTTTTTTTTTTTTTTTTGGAGCAGCTTATTTGTATGACAAATAAAATATCTATAAACTGGAGTAAAGTATAAGTTTTATTTATTCTCAATTAATTCTTTACATCTTATTTGTTTTAGTTTACAGTCAGCCTACATATGCAATATGAGAGAACATTGGTTTACCATACGCAAAATAGGTTACCAATGGTTCAATCTGAATTCACTCTTGAGTGGACCAGAACTCATTTCTGACACATATTTGGCCTTATTTCTTACACAATTACAGCAAGAAGGTAAGTGTTCAGATACTCTCTTCTAATTTGTCATTAAGATATTAAACACTAGTGAATGCCCCTTTATAGTTCATAATTAGAAGCAAAGAGATTCATTTTAAATATTCTTAATAACCAAAACTTTTAGATTATAGTCTGTCAGTTTTATAAGTGAGCCTCTATCAAGTGTATTAATGAGTTTCATTTTAATGGAGAATTTGTAATGTCTTTCTGCTTTAATTCATGACACCCATGAACCTTCTTGATTCTTCTTAATATCAGAAATCTTCTGAATTATAAATTTATTTTGTATTTCTTTTTGACTTGTTTTGTTTTATTTATTAAGTACTTCAAATCACTTCCTGTTATACAAGTCACATAAGACATCTCGATTTTCATTTAAGTAGGCTTTTTTTTTTCCATTTTAAGCTAATTCAATCCTTGATTTATTTTAAACTTAGAACAAGGCTTTTTGCAGTGATTTGTTTGCTTCTACGTGTCCAGGTTATTCTATATTCATCATTGTTGGTAGTTTGCCTCATTGTGAAGCTGACACTCTACTAAAGCTGAGCCCTGCCATACAAACAGTGAAACCCACAATTGAAACACCTTTGTCTGCAAATTCATCACTTGAAGACCAAATGGATACCAGTTTGCAACATGTAATAGAAACGACACGCGAATATGCAGAGCGAGATGACCCATCGTTACAGAGGGCTTTGGAAATGAGCTTAAGAGACAATCAAAAGCAGGAGGAGGCTCAACTTGAAACTGCTCTTCAATTAAGTATGCAAGGTCAGTAGATTCAGTTTCATGGCACAGCTACTTCCATTCCTTATTTCTACACACAACTCTGTGATTTATATATAATTCTAAGAAGAAATGTCTCTGAGATAAACAATCTGATTATGGATGCTATTATATTATTCTAAACAATTATTGACAGCTATCATTTCCAAGAATAAAAAGTATCTCTAAAATAAATATTTTAATTTCTTTTTATTCCTCTTAAAATGCTTCAAATTTTAAACCTGTTATATTTCTCAGTCACTTCTACATTTGACTCTTTGATTTCTTGCCTCTCAGTAGGTTTTTTTATGGACTAACCATTCCAAAATTTGCTTGTTCTCTGAGTTAGCATCATTTATAACAAATTTCTTTTTCTTTTTGTCTTCTACCCACCCCACCAAAAAAAAAATGGTTAGCCTTGGTAAATAGCTCTAATCCCATAACTACTCACATAATTTTACCTGTATCTAAGACCAAATCAAATACTAAAAGGAAACATAAAATAAAACAAACAATTAAAATGAAATAAAGAGGTGATTGTCTTGATTATTGTCACTTCCATAATGGAGAGTAGGTATTTCAGTTTTAAAATGTATCTAAAAATGTGTATTGTGTTTGTAATTTTCATATTGTACAAAAACACTCAACTTTCATCATTTCAATTTCATGTTGCAGACAATGTATATAGTGTTTGTGTTTGTATAGTTTGAAATTATATCTGAATCAGCAGTAGACCTTGATTATAAGAGGGTACGTTAGCAATGCTAATTAAATGACTCCTGAAAATTTCTTTAATCACAAGTGTATCAAAATCTTCATTATAAAAGATAAACTTTTCACTTTTTCCTCGATCCTTCTGGTATAAAATATTGTAAGAAAATCATTAAACATTATTTCCAGTCAAGATCAATGTCAAGATCATTTTCTGGTAATCTTTGGAAAAAAAAAACAGAAATTAGAAAAACTTTCCTTTAAATAAAGGACTAACAACCCAAGAACAGTATGAAAAAATTAATTTTTTTTTTACTAACATTCACCCTGAACAAAGCTCAAGAGCCACTCAAGGCAAAGGGTTTCTGTGTGGTGTTGTATGAGTGTAAGAAAAGACAATAAGTGCAGTTCCTGATGTTATGTAGGAAAGATAATCGTTAACCCTAGACTTAAAGAGGTCAAGATTGTAGTAATCAGAAAAAACCTACTGGGAGTCTGTTCAATAAAGCAAATGCCACTTCTTATTAAGGCAATATAGACATAATAAGGATGATTCATCCATGTGTATGTGGCATTGTGGGTTCCAGCTACAAAAGTCGGGACTGGTGGAACCAAGGAATGTAGCTTGTCAGAATATTTATCATAATGCCCAGCATGACACCTGGGATTGATTGTAGGTTTCTTATTAAAAAAAAGTAAACCTGTATTGTTTATAGGTGTATAAACATCTGGTATTGATTTATGAGTTTCTACCTATAACCAGGGCAGGATTTAGATGAAGAGAGACCCCTACAAATCTCTTTTTCTCATGAGTAGAGAAAAATGGAAGAGTGTTAAATTAAACAATTTGAGTAAAGCTGAGATTGATAATGGGTGTTTAAAATTACTGAAGAGTTATTTAGTCTGCAATGCATTATGACAGCATGTGTAAGAAAGGCCTATGACAGTGTCAAAAATATGCAGTTTGGCTGGAGGCCCCCTAGATTTTGAGGCCTTAAGCTTTAACCTGCTAAGCCTATATTTAGATCCAACACTGCTTATAACCCATTATTTCCTACTGTCCCGAAAATGGAACAGTAAATGTTAATGAGATAATGTCTTGAAATTTTTGGTAATAGCAAACTTATTAAATATTTGTATAAATTTTTCTCCAGTTTTACAAATTAAGTTTTATTGCTTGTCAACTACTCTTAAATAGATTTTTTTTTTTTTTTTTTTTTTTTTTTTTTTTTGCATAATCTAAAAAAAATATAAATAAATACAAGATTGTCAAAGATTTAATACAAAAACCATTCTTGGTCCCTTTGTTTTAGTTTATTGGTGAATTTTCAGGATTTTCAAATTTTAGAAAGATTAAAAACATTTTTCATGATCCATCTTATATTTTTATAATTCTTTCTTTCATTTTATTTTATTTTTTTTTATTAAATCAAAACTTTAAACTAAAATCAATTAATAAAAATATCACAAATTTCTAGTAGCTGTGACTATTTCTCTTTCAGAGGATGATCTGAATAGTACTACCAATGCTGTTGAAACCCCCAGTTCTGCTAGCGTCCCCTCAACATCCCACAAATCACCAGACCCTCCTTTATCTGTGGATGAGCTGAGACAAAAGAGACTTTTGTATCTGAGTAGAACAAACAGCATACAAAATAATGGGGAATCATCTGAAGCTTGTTCGTCCAGTATAAATAACGCTGTTCAACCAAAAGAAAATAGTGACAAAAATGGTAAGTAACTTCTTGCTGTAGCTAAACCAATCATTTGTTTAATGGTATATCAACTCCTTATGGATCATTTAATGCTGAAATTTAACTCTCTTGGGAGCTTTGAAGTAATAAAAATATATATTATTTGGCTTTCACAATTGAATACATGGTAGATGATACTCAGCTTTTGTGCATATACATGTTTGCACATGATTACTGGAGGCAGTGATATGTGTGTTTTTATATTGTTTTGTTGATATTTTGGTGTGGTCTTGCTGATATACAGAAACAATTAAAAAAAAAAAAAAAAAAAAACTCCTTTTCTTCTTCCCTGTCCATTCACTCACTGACACCTGTTTGCAAAGAAAAAAAGCTCCTTGCTCATCATTCTTTCCAGCTTTTTATGCAACCACCACTCACCCATAATGCATTGGCACTTCCTTATATAATTGTTAATTCCACTTTTCTAGCTTTTTGCTTCTGCCACTGGTAAGTGTTCACTTCTTTTCTCTCATCTTTTTACCACACACCCACTTGATCTCAACAAGATCATCCTCACACCATATAGTCACATGCCCAATAAGCTGGTCACGCCTCTCTTCCTGATCTACATGCTGGATCATCTGTATCACTATCACCTTGCCTTGCTGTCACCATTATTTCGTGAGTTGTTCACTTGTCATACATCCAGGATGTGCTGAGGGGTTCCATCTACAGAAACATTATTCTGTGACTGTACTCCACTCACCATTCCCCGCCCCCATTGCTTGGTGCAGCGAGCACCAGGCAGCTTTATCCATACCTCCTCTGCAACTTGAATTGAACCAGGTTGCCTCACTGCTGCTTCAGTTTTGGGTATGACCAGTGAATGTCTCCACTCATGCTAAAATATTGAGCGCTGTGGTACACAATCCTCCTCCTAGGGGACATGTTATACCAGTAGACTGCCTCAATTGGTGATATCTGACCCCTCTAGGCTATTGCCATCACAATCCTGTGATGTCTCTCTACAATGCCATTTCCATTAGGTCTTTATGCAGCTCTGTAATATGCTTGCACATTCCACCTATCCAGTACTGCCTTGATTGGTGCTGACTTGAAAGCCATGCCATTATCCATTAGGACTTCTTCTACTAGGCCTCTCTCTAGGGATAGTTTGTTCATTATAGATGCAACCACTATCCCCATTTCTCCCTTTAACTCCTGCCATATGGCTATTCTGCCAGGCTCACATTGACCATTGACAGATATGACCCGTTTTGGTAATGTGTGATGTCGATCGATAGTCTTGCCCAATTGTTTGAGACCTGAACTTCACTGGCCTCATGCATACTTTGTGTGGGATCAATTGATTGGCAGTGTTGGCATGCTCGCACTACTCTACGCACAATTCCCCTAAAGACAGCCAGGTCTACTTTCCAGGGCAAATATAGCATCCTCTGTGGTGCATCTTGTGTAATTTTTTTGATGTCGCCGCTTTATGAGCATCTCTGCTGTTTCCTTAGTCCATATCCTGCTCTCCTTCATAATAACAGACTCAACCCATGTCAACTATGTTGCAGAGTCCGTCTTCACCTCTATGTTCTTCAGCTCCCACTGCAGTGCTAAGTTGATGCCTTTCATTACTGCTTCCAATTCTGCTACATTTATGTGGCTGGTGTCTGTTTTCTTCATCAACCAAGCAACCTCTGCTTTAACACCCTCTACCTCTAATACAACTCCCATTGCTATGCTATTTGCATCACACCTAGCTATGCTATTCATTGCCCACCTTTGGTACATGCCATTTTCCTCTCACTGGATCTTCTCGCTCCATCTCCTCAGTGATATCCTTTATCATATTGAATGTTCTGTCACTCACTTGGTTGTCCCATCTTATCGCCTTTGCCTGTCTTTTTATATAGCTGCATGTGACCCTCAACCATCCAGCCACAGGGTTGTGACCCACCAGCTTCCCATATGTTGAAAACAATTCTCATTTACTCATTTTATTCATCACAGGTGGAATCTCATTATCCCTTTGGAGCACCAACTCTCCAGTTACTTTAGCTTGAGTGCTGCTCCCCAATCAAGTGAATCTGAAGGTTTTGATATTAATCCATATTTTTTTAGGTGGCATCTTTTCTGCCTGCACAACTGTCTCATCCATCAGGATATCATTGATATAGGAGAAAGTGGCCTACCCTATTGTCTCCTCCTGCTTCAGTAGTCTTGAGCACTGCTGTCATGATTTTTAGTGCAATGTTCAACCCAAACCCCAGTCTAGTAAGGCAATAGGTGGTCTCCTTGTACCTTACAAGTTGGTAATGCCACAGCTTCTCTGCTACATGTAATTGCAGGTATACTGATTTAAAATCTACAATTGTAGCAGCACCTGTCATCTGTCTTTACTCGCATGGTTTCTACACATACATCAATATCATCACTTCCTGTGTGGCATGATACATATGTATTTAACTCCTTAAAGTCTAGTACTGGCCTAACTTTTGTTTTGTTGGTTGGTTAACCGCCATCAGTAGCAATATTCCATTTTGGACTTTCTCTTTCCAAGGTACCAGGATGCCTTCTTCAACCCATCTGTCTACCTCCTTTTCAAACTCCACTCTCTTCTCTTCTTGCATAAAATTCTCATATAAGCTCACCCTGTTCTTTAATATGTGTGGTCTGCTTGTACAGCACCATTCAATGTTCCTTTTTTCAAAATCAAATTTGGCACAAAAATCCTTGAAGTTTTAGCCTAGTCTGTCCACTACCTTGCAGTTGAAGAGTCACAGCACTTTGCATCTTACCAAATTTATTGGAGGTCATGCATTCGAATCTTTCTGGAGCCTCCAGTTTACCAAATTTAACCTGGTTTCAATTAATGGTGACTCCCCCAACCCCAGTTTAACAATCATGTCCATACTGATGATGACGTCAATGCCATTGACAATGTGCTCCAAAACAAGCACCCTTATTTTGAACTGAACCACTTCTACCAATAACGTCACAGAGCTAGAGCCCTTGCATGCAACCTCTCTCCCATTGACTGCTTCTATAAGAGTTCCTCCACTCAAACTTCTCACCAACCAGAGAGTCATCAGTCATAGTGCATCCAGTATCCACAAGTGCTCTTGCTTTCCTTCCCTCTACTACAACCGTTACAATTGGTAAGGTTTGGTGTCGCACCAATGTTGATCCATCAAGGTAGCTACTGGGGACAAAATCTGACAATATGTCCCTTCTCTCCACATCTGTAGCATGTCACAGCAGGCTTTGGTTGTTCCTTACAATGTTTCATGTGTGGCTCATGACACAGAAAACATTGTCCGCTAAACTTTCTTGCCTGTTCTGTTCCTGGTTCTTTAGCAGTTGGGCTTTGTGCCACAGCTCCTATTCCAAGGGATTCTCCTGCTCTATTCACAGTTAGCACCCTAGTGGCAGTTATCAGCTCACTCATCTCTTTAGTTTCTACCTGGGGCAGCTGCTGAAGTGCAATCGATATTTTGTCTGTGAATCTGTGTACAAATGCCAGCTTTACCATCCTCTCTGCACTCCTTCCCATGAATCTCGCTAATCCTGCCAATCACCTTATGTTGTTAGCATGAACATCAATGGATTTGCCAGTCCATTTGGATTTTATCAATTTTCCATATGCAACAAAAGGTCCATCCGTAAAGGCCTTCAGTAGCATTGACTCCATAATCTCAGCATCTGCCATATCAATCTCGTTCATATCCATATAGAGAGCCAATGCATCCCCTTCAAAGTACAGTGGGATCAGACTCACCAGGTCAGTGATATGTTGCAACCTAGCAACCAACTTTTGTGAGCCATGCCACTACATCTCACTGTCCATCAAAGCGTCTGATTGTGTTACTGGCCACATGCATTCTCCCCTTCTCTCTTTCCATGGTGAAATGCTGTGGTCTTGCTGATATACAGAGAAAAAAAACTTTTTCTTCCTTCCCTTTCCTGTCCATCCACTCACCGACACCCATTTTCAAAGAAAAAAGCTCCTTGCCCATCATTCTTTCCAGCTTTTATGCAACCACCACTCACCCATAATGCATTGGCACTTCCCTATATAAGTGTTACTTCCACTTTTCTAGCTTTTTGCTTCTGGCACTGGTAAGTTTTCACTTCTTTTCTCCCATCTTTTTATCAAATTTGGAATACAGTTTGATTTAAGAAATTGTAGGATGTTATATGGATTAATGTCATGAAAGAATTCTTTCGTGTTGATTGGTTTTGTTTAGCAGCATATCAACCCATAGGGATTATTTAATGCTGAAATCTAAATATTTTGAACGATGTTGTATGGCATCATCTAAATATATGTTGAATGCAATTGCATGCCTTCAACTACAGATAAAATGTATTGTTGGTAATTCATAAATGTATTGCTGGTCATTTTGATACAAATATACATTGTTGGTAATTTTACTATAGAAATGTACTTTCATAGTGTTTTGTTTTTGTTTGGGAGTGGGGTTCACTATTTGCCCATAGCTGGGACCCTAACATGTGATACTACTTCGGGTCAGGGTGGACCTGGGAATAACAGCTATTAAAACCTCCAATCTGCAGATCAGAAACTTTGCTGCAAGACTAGGTTTATCATTATACCCTGGACTAAATAATGATCATATTTTTGTTAGTTCACTTTTTGTTTTATTGTTTTTCACATTTTGACTACTGTACTGTTTGGTCTTCCTTGAGTGTCTGTCTGTTTTAGGATGATGTCAGACTTTGTTTTAATAATGACATGCACTTCACCTATCAAGCAAATCACATCCAGTGTGCGTAATTTTGTGCTCTTGAAATTATCCCCTCATCATCATTTGTTGACTGCAGTTGGGGGTCATCAAGCCAATGTGAACAATCACAATCACACTTTAGCTGTATAGTAGGTATTATGCCAGGGCTACATACAGTTTTGAATTCAGAGTTACTTTCTCCTAGACCGGTTGCCACCCAAGGCTAAAGAAACCAGTCTGTCCTGCTATTTACCCATAGCTGGGGGAGAGATTCATACCTTTTCCAAGGGTATTAGTACATAAGTGAATGTAATGGATCCAACTGGAATTCGAACTTTGCTCTCCAATTCCTCAGTCTGAGCCACTATCCATTATTCGACCATGCCTCCTCCTACTGATCCATGTGCTGAACATTTTTTGGTGAACTCTATATTAGCAAGTGTCACCCAACCAGCATGTTCATAGCTTGTTTCCTCCTAGTTAATGGCTACTTGTGACGAACATTTAACGCTTTTACCAGGATCAAAAAAAAAAAAAAACATACTGTTTCGCATGCTTAGCCTGCCATTTGTAAAAGGCGCATGCTCAGATTGGTATACCTGATATGAGTGAGAGACTAGTGACAATAATGAAGCTCTCAACATATATAAAGACTACCAATTTGTCTTTGAATTTTGACTGGTATTTACCTGGCCTCCCCACTAAAGCAGGCTGTGACAGTCTTTTTTTTAAATGAATGAAGACTGGAGAAAGAGCAACTCATCACTTTTCAGTGTCTTGCAAGAGAAGAAAAAAAAAACAGGTTCATCATGAAACTAATTAGTGATGTTAAAAGAAATCCTATTTCACCTCTTCTGATTTCTAACTTTTTATTTTCTTCTCTTTTCCCTTTTTGCACAAACCATGAACACTACTATAATTGTGAGGAGAAGGAGGAGAGATGACAAGAGCACACAAGCACAGGTTTTCCCTTGAAGCAAGGTTTGGCATTCCTAAATACAACATACCTGAGGAAAGCCATGTGGAACATTGGTTGTAATAAGAAAAATAGGAGTTGAATAACCAATTAAAAAAAAAAAAGAAAAAGATCTACTTTAATTATACTAAGAGTTAATTTCTGTTTCTTTAAATTATAAGGTTTTTTTCTTAAGTATTTTTGAAGATTTTCAACAATTGGAGTAGAATGTCAGTGATTGCATTGAGAATAAATACTTGTATAATGTTTTCTCCAATTTTGGAAACAAGGATTTATTGCAAATGTTCCCTTGTTGTTCGTCAACTACCATCTAATTAATGGAAGGGACATCAATTTTTCCTTGAACTACTCTTAAAATCTATCTGCATGCAGTTAAAATCTGTATTGATGTAATTTAAGAGTTACATATTTATGAAGGAATATAGTGAAAAAAAAAAATAATATAAAAATGTTCACTGGTTTCTTTATTTGCCTGTCCTACAACAAGACCACCCCTCTCTTTTATATATATATATATATATATATATATATATGTATGCTAAAAATAAATGAACGCAAGTTTTAAAACCATTATAATGCAAAGTAAGCAATTGTGTAAACATATATTTTGAAACAAAAGGGTATGAAATGGGGTTTATGAAATTACATGAAACATTTCTTTGCTGAGCTACGTGACACTTACACACTTCCTCACCAAGCTACGTGACACTTACACACTGCCTCCTCACTTTTGCCTTTTCTCACACATACATACAAAGAAATTACATTTTTTTTTATTTTAACAAACAACTACAAGAAACTTTAATACACACTCAGAAAAATTTAGTTTTAAAAACTTGAAAATAAAAATATTTTTGTTATTAGAAGCTATTTTCTTCTCCTTAAAAAGAACAATTACTCAAAATACAGCTGAGTTACTTCCCTTATCTGAAAGATGCGTGTGGTACTTAATCTTTACCACACTGGAGCCAAAAATTGTTGCCATAGAATTCTCTCCCTTTGCATTTCTAGGTGCATTCTGTTGCCTTGAGACAGTTGCTATAAATGAACACTTGTCAACTGTTATTTCTGGTATTTTAATTTGGAAATCACCTACTTCTACTTTGGAACATGGTTAAACTTCCATTTTCTGATGCCATTTTGAATTCTTCTAGATTCTACACAAGGTGTAACATCAATTAAACCCATGTAAAAAATTTTTTTTTTTTTTTTTTTTTTTTTTGTAAACAAAAATGGCTGTATCAACATCCAACAAAGCTTTTATTCAGGAGTTTTTCTTTGATTTGGGCTCTGATGACAATTTTGAAGGCTTTACTCAAGTGGATATTGATGAAGAAGTGGTCAAAGATCCATACTAGTGATGTGGAGAAAATCGATAATATCCATGGATGACTAATGGTAGCTACTGGCTACCATTGATGTACCTGATAGCCTGTCTGTAGGTGAATTATTTTGTCTATTTATAAACAATGAAATAATAACTTTATTTGTCAACAAGACAAATATGCTAGTCAGGTGAAAGAGTTAATAAATGCTGGTGTCTTCTCGTATGTAGGAAGCACATCACTTTTTTTATGAAATGAAAGCCTTTTTAGCCATTTTGCTTGTTATTGCACCCCAAAACTCCACAAGGAATAATAAAAGTTGAAGTATGTTAATTTGTTAATGTATTTTTTTTTTTATTTTGTGTTTGTTTTTTGTTTTTGTTTTCAAAGTCAAAACATGCATGCAAAACGTAAGCATTACATAAAAATATTACTCATCCATTCTTTTATTAGTATACAAAAAATAAAATCTATACACACACACAATACAAAGAAAGCTATAACAGTTTTAAAACAGTAAGTGTTCTTTCTTTTTTTTTTTTTTTTTTTTTTTTTTGTGCCCTCAAAAAAAAAAATGCAGTTGCAGGAGGCACAATCCCAAAAAGAATTTGGTGTGCTAAAGATTAATTGAGCATAGTGACAAGCTGACATAGTTATGTGCCATGTGTGATACATTATTAAGCGATCATGTATCTTTCAATACATGACTGACGGGGCAGATTTTTTTCCCCACAATAGGTTGCCATTTCTTTCTGCGATAGACCAGTCGCCATCCAAGGCTATAAAACCTGGTCTGTCCTGCTATTTGCCCATAGCTAGGGGGAGAAGAAGAGGATTCATACCTTTCTCAAAGGTATTAGTAGGTAAATGAATGTAATGGATTAAACTGGAATTCAGGCAGTGACTGAATGAATGTTGTTTGCACCAGACTTTTAAAACTGGATCAGGACAAAGATATTAAATTAAAAGCCCTCACCACTGAATGCAATAATTTATTAAGCATCAAAAGAGACATTATGCTGATTTCAAGAGAAAAAAAAAAGAAAGGATTTATCAATAACAAGCAACATTCATGTGAGAAAACAACCTCATGATGAAAAGAAACCTTCCTCAAAATATTGGCATTGTGGTGACTGGCATTATGTATGCTTTTGTCCGTTTAAGAAATATGAATGCAATATTTGTCACCAGAACGGACATAAAGAATTCTGAAATTAAGACCAGATTCTAAGTCAATTTTTAGACAAAAAAGGCAGTACCCTATGCTGTTCTGAATATGGTTGAAAAAGAACTGCAACATCAGCAAGAAGGTGTAATAGAGCCTGTTAATTACTCCAGGTAGGCAGCTTTTAATGTAGTTGTTAAAAGACAAATAGAAAAGTCTGGATATGTGCTGATTACTCGACCGTTTCTTTGGATGTACATCAGTATTCATTTCCAGTGTCAGCGGGTCTTTTTGCAAAACTGATTGGTGAAATTTGCTTTGCAAAAATCAATCTTTCTGATGCTTTTCTTCAACTGGAGGTGAATGAAGAGTTCAAAGAGCTCCTTACTATCAACATTCACAGAAGATTGTTCAGATTTAACAGTCTTAGTTTCAAGGTCAAACCAGCACCAGCCATATTCCAACAGACAATGGATACCATGCTGACCAGTTGCAACAATTATTGATGATGTCATCATTGTAGGTGCAACTCGAGATGAACTTTTGCAATGTTTATTTTTTGTTTTCACCTGAATTTGACAACATGGATTCTGTGTTAAAGCTGAAAAGTGAATTTTTCCAAGAAGAAATCGGATATCTTGGGTTTATTTTTGACAAAAATGGTAGACCACCAGACCCAGAAAATAACTTGGCAATAAAAAAAAATATGCCAGCACTGACAAATGTGACAAAATTGTTCTTTTCTTTGCTTGGTTAGCCACTACAGTGCTTTTTAGCCTGAACTTTGTGCACCCCCCTCAACAAACTTTTGAAAAAAGATGTTGCATGGAAGTGGTTTGACTCATACTAGGCAGCCTTCAAAAAGGTAAAGTTCTTATTTCTTCTAATTTTTTGCTCACACACAGCCCATCTATGGATATTATTGTAGTCTCTGATGCTTATGATGATTATGGTACTGGAGCTGTTATTTCTCACATTTTTCCTGATGGCAGCCAAAAGGCAATTGTTCATGCATCCAGATCACTGACACCTACGGAGCGTAATTATAGTCAAATTGAAAAAGAGTCGTTAGCAATAGTCTTTGCTATTAAAAAGTTCCATAAAATGCTGTACAGACGTCATTTCCTCTCTGATTACATATCACAAGCCTCTTGTTAGTATTTTCGGATCTAAAAAAGGCATCCCAGTGTCTGCAAAGATGGGCTACTATACTGTTAGATTACAATTTTCCTATAAAATACAATTCAACTAATACAGTTGGCCATGCTGATGCATTAACTAGGCTCATGGCTGTACAAAATAAAGTACCAGAGGACTTTGTCATTGCAACAGTATTTCTAGAGCCAGAAGTCACTTCACTGCTTGCATCCACTGTAAAAAGATTACTAGTCACTTCTATAATGATCCAGGAAGACACTGCTTCTGATCCAGTGTTACAAAAAGTGATATGCTTCCATCATACAAAAATGACCAGAAGTATATGCTGAAAAAAGAATTCAGTCATTCTTTCAGTGTTGATCTTCATTGTCAGAAGTCAATAGATGTCTCCTTTTTGCGGAACACCTGATTGTCCCATCTTCATTACATGAAAGAGTGATCAAGGAATTCCATTATGATCATCAAGGTATTTATTATCTGTATGAAATCCCTAGAATGCAACTATGTTTATTGGCCAAATATGGGCAAGCAGTTTGAAGAATTGGTACACAGATGTTGCAATTGCCAACTAGCAGCAAAATCTACCTGGAAAACTACACTGAGTTCTTGGTCTATCCCTGACTCACCCTTGTCACACCACATTGATTTTGCAGGTCCCATAAAGGGGCAGTATTATTTCACCTTTGTTGATGCTTACAGCAAATGGCCAGAAATTTTTCAGATGAATCACATCACTTGAGATGAAACAATTCTTAGGTTAAAGCAAACCTTCAGTCAGTCTGGATTTCCATGGATACTAGCTTCTGATAATGATGCTGTCACTTCAGCTACATTTTCAACTTTCTGCGCACAGAATGGTATTCAGCACCATCTTTTCATCTACAATCAAATGGTCAAGTGGGGTGTTTTGTAGATACCTTTTAAGAGGACACTCCTCAAACTCTAAGAGGAGGGAATCACAAGAAATATTAAATCTTCCTCAGAAGCCACAGTCTCAATCCAAACACACCTAATGGAAATTCACCAGTAGAAGCACTGATGAAACATAAAGTTCATTTTCACATAGATGTCATCCATCCAAGGACACATATGTTGCTCTGGAAATGTTGCCAATGTGAACCAATTATGATCATCCAACCTTTCAGAGACTAAATCAAACTTCACTTTACCGCTGGACATTCTATTGGACACCTTTGAACTGCCTCAATAAAGTTCCCAATTAATGCCAAGGGACAAATACAAGACTCCAGCAAAAAGTGCATCAAGGAGATCACATCGACTATGAAGTAAACACACTGTAATTAAATTCCTTGCAAAAGTCGCACAAGGCTAAAAAGGGGAGGTGTTAGGAAAAGCTAATTTCCTTCCCCCTTATCGATAATTTAGAATACAGTTATTTCAGTACTTCTGAATTGAATATGGTGACAAGCTGACATGCACATGGAATTCATAGTTTCAATCTAAACAAATCCACGATGTTCTTGGACAGTTGTTTTATTATGTGTTAAAGTACACTTGTCTTTTATTTTTATTCGTTTTTGTTTATCTCAACAGCCTGAGATATAACAATTTTATATTTTTATATTAAAAACCTTTCTCGCCTTTTTCTTTGGTTTGGGTTGATTCCAATCCACAACACTCTTTTAACAAGTCGGCAGCCATATATATATGTGTGTGTGTGTGTACATACATACATACATACATACATACAGGGTGTATCAAAAATGTTTGGGGTGGGTTCCTGATACCAAAACAAGGTGAAATGTCCAAAAGGCCATCATTGTACCTCAACACAGCAACTCATAACAGATGTTTAAAATGTCCTCCACTTGCTTCTACACATGCATGCACTTGTTAGATCATTGATTGGCACACTCTTTCAAATAATCCCACACAGTGTCAAATGGTTTTGCAGGCCCTCATAACACATTGATGAGGCATCTCTGCATTATTAATGTCTGCTGCACAGACCAATTGTTTTAGGTGGCTTCACAGATAAAAATCCATATCCATATCTATCTATCTAGATGTCAGCCAGTGCATTGTGAACAATGTGACTAAAATGTGCTGGAGCCCCATCATGCATGAACCACATGCATCTTTGTATTAGCAGGGGTACATCCTCTAGCAGGTCTGGATGATAAACAACAGCAAAGGTTGTATGACTCTGCTGCCTTTGGTCTGGAAATGCAATCTGATACAGCCATGCAAACCTTGCATACATTACCATTCATGTGGCTGTATGTAAAAAAAATCATATCTACCTGCTCATGAAATGAATATCCTGCTCTTGTTGAATGGAACACTTCTCGGTTAACTTGGTATTACACACATTAAATGTTGAAGACAGAGTAGCGACAAATGTACAAGAATGACAAATGTAACATTGTCTACATCACAGCACTTTCTACTGTAAATATTCTTTAAACTTAATAACTCAAAAACAAAGGATTTGCAGTCATGGACTTTTGTCCTTGTTTTTGGTGTGAAGAATCTGCCCCAAGGTTTGCAAAAGTATTTCTGATACACCATTTTATTATATATATATTTATATATATATATATATATATATATATATATATATATATATTATATACAGCTATCTAATAATGTCTAAATTTTACTGATATAAACTTCTAAAAGTAAAAACTGACAGGTTGATATAAATCATTAGGTTAGCCTTTCAGTAGCAAAGCAATTATAACTTATTTATGATCTACCACACAATACAAAGGATTTTTTTCATGTGATTTGCTACTCAATGAGAGTTAATAAAATATCTGCTGTATGGGGGGCGGGCAAGTCACAATCTAATGAAATACTCTGAAAATACTCTTTTTTTAAATGCCTTGGTGATACCAAATTTAATTGCTATGGGAGGAAAATTAAAATGGTAAAGCTTTTTTTTTTTTTTTCTTCAAGTTTCTTAAGAATTTTTTGTTTTTAATAAAATGTTTATTTAGCTTGGTGCAAATGATGGCTACTTTCTTCTCTCTTTTATTTCAGATGAACTTAGTGAAGAAGAAATGTTAAAAAAGGCAATAGCCATGTCAATGGAAGCTGCATCTATGTGACACCTGCTTTGCTTCAGCAGTAGGCCCATAATGACGACACATGTTGTGATATCAACTGCTAACTGTATATTTTTAGCTATGTTAATTCTTGGCAGTGCTGCTGTCAGAAATGGTTGTATTTTCTCACATGTACTTAACACATCTACTGGTCAATATTTATTGATGTGATTGGTACAATTTTTTTCAATACAAATATTTTTTTACCATCGAAAACAAAAAACAAACAAAAATTGTCATGTAAGTTGTAATTTTCTTATTAAAATAAAAATTAACTAAAAAAAAAAAAACTAACATGAAATATTTGGAAAAGGAGAGGAAAAAAATGGCTGTCAATATTTTTCTGAAAATATCTGAAGAATTGTATAATTAGTACTTAGCAGTTTTTATTAAGAGAATTTACTAAGAATTACTTGGCTTTCATGAAAAATGCATGGGAATTCCAAAATAATTCTTTTTTTTTTTTTTTTCTTTTTTTTTTTTCATCTCACATTGAAACACTTATTTTTATGGTGTTATAGTTAAGCAATGCTTTATCTAGTCAAAAACAAATATAATATGACTTGGCTCAAGTCTGATAGAGTTGTGTATTTTCTACTGCGGTTAGAGGTCAATGCATTAAAGCTTTGGTAAGATTTTAAATGCTGATTTTTTTTTTTTTTTTTTTTTTTTTTTTTGATTACTCCAAAGCATGCAAGCAGTCCCCCTCTTTGAGGATTAGTGCAACACAGTCTTCTGACACCCATTTCTCCATTTGGCCTTTTATTTACTGACCTGAGAAAATATTGATAATGAATGGGTAATAATTTAAGAAATCATGGTGTTGTAAGAAAAACTAATTTTAAGTGATAAATTATGAATGTGTTTGCTTGAACATTTGCTTATGAATGTATATACATGTGAATACATAATACTTATGTGTTTATGCGGGTGTACATGTGCATACAATATATAGATGTGTGATTGTAAACATAATTTTAACCGATATCATGCCAGTATTAGTTTGTTTTTTTTTTTGTATATACAGCTCAGGAACTCTACATATAGCTCTTTACATATAAAGATTAGCAATTTGAAGTTTTGTCCTAGAATTACATGCTGTACAGATCATGGCAAAGTTTCATTTTTTTTTTTTTTTTTTTTTTCCTTCAATATTTGGAAAAACAAAAAATAAGGCTAAAAAAAGTTTTAGTTATGGTCTTCCTCAAAGGTGTGAGCTTTAACAAATTCGTTAAAGATGCTGAGATTTTATTTACCATACCTTGTGGAAGATGATAATGACATTTGGAAATCTGGTGTTGCTTTGGTGTACAAAAGATGGATTTATTTCAGATGCAACTGCTTTGTTCATGAAGGCTGATTTACTCTTGGTAAAACCTGTCAAGTACTTAGCGAAACATTTGTATTATAATAGTTTTATATCTCATCTTAATACCTTTCATTTAAAAAATAAATAAATAAATTTTAAAAATCCACTTTAATTGCAGGATGACTTGTAGACTTTATCTGTTAAGTTTGCTTTGTGTAGGTGTTTAAACTGCTTTGTTATTGTGAATTTGAAAATGATTGAAGTGAGAAAGTGCTTTTCGTTTTTTTTCTTTTGGAGGGTGGGATGAAATTTTAGAATGTCACATTTAATCAATACGGTGATATCATAGTCTTCAGTCTAATCTTCTATGACAGCTGTAAGCACAACTTCTGTCAATATTAAATCAGACTGGAAAATTACTTGCACAAACACACACTTCAAACCTTATTATGGTAGTCACTTTCAAATAAGTGTCCACTATAATATTTCAAGTAATATAAAAATGTTAGATTAAAAATAAAATTCATTAACTTGTGTGTGTGTGTATATATATATATATATATATATATATAATATACACTTTTTTTCTGTTTATACATTATTTTTATAAACTAATTCTGACTTTGCTAACCGGACTCTTTTCTGTGGCTGAATGGTAACAGCACATCAGGTTATATGACCATTCACCATAAGTGTTACAGGTTCAATTCCCGTTGGAGAATGCATATTTTTCTACAAAATTTCTCGAACAATCAGGCTGGTAAATGTAATTAATATTGTTTAATTAAAAACAAAACATTTACTTAAATAAATTATATCTATAAAAATAACATATAAACAGAAAATATATTAAATTATTGTCGAACTTAATCCATTTCATTTTTATATAGATATTCTCAGATGGTGTATATCTGTAGAAGAGCCAAAATGAATGAAAAGATGAGGAAAACTATACTTAGTTTAGCTGACACATTTCATCATTCAACAAGCTTTATCAAGGCAAATGTGATGGTTTTATTTTGGAGATGTATAATGCAAACGTCCATCTTTGTATTTCAATCCCCCAATTTTTTTTTTTTTTTTTTATTGAGTATACTAAATGACATATTTTAAGGTCTAAATGCCTAGACATTTCAGTTAACCTGTTACTGCACATCTTTAAATTTAAAAATTTCCTTTTGAAGATGCTATATGATGTAATCTAGGATCTAAAACCCAAATCTTTTCAGTTAATTTACTGAATATTTATGAACTTGGAAATTTTCAGTAACTGTCAAATATATACTTGTTGCATCACATTTGTCATGATAACCTGTCGAATGACGAAATGTGTTGGCTAAACTAAGTATGGTTTTCCTCATCTTTTCATTCATATAATATATATATTTTACTGTAGATGTTACATTTAGTGGTTACAAGTGTTTGAGTAGGCTTCTTTTTTTTTTTTTCTTTTTCTCTCAGTGTAATCTGTCTTAATCAGCCCATGCATTCAAGGGTTGTAATCAAAATTTTTGGCTCCCAAATGCACAGGACTGTAGATTTTATTTATTTATTTTATTTTATTTTTTTTAAAAAAAAAAAGTCAACTAACAAACAGGAAGCCTCTAAATATAACATTTAATGTACTAAAAAATAATGTTGGATTATAAATAAAATTTATTTATTCTTATATAATGTGTGTGTGTGAAAACAAAACACTCACAAGGGGAAAGTAAGTCAAAAATTATCCACACTCTTACCATAACCTATCTTTAGGTTTGTCACACAGCCTTCTGCTCATGCATGCTTATAGTTGGTATTATTATGGGTCATATGATTGAGCTTGATCATGCCAGTTTTCTTGCTGCTGTTACAGTGTGAACATGACTGCTCCACTAGCAGTGTGCACCAAGGAGGAACAAACAGCAGTAATGTGAATCTGCAGAGAACACGCTACCTCATTGAAGATAACATGCCAGTTTGCCATTACCATCTCTCAAGCTTGCTGAATCTTATCATTGGTGGTGGTGGTGGTTGATGAATACTCTGCTCCTTCATGCGTCACACTTGTCCGGCTACTTTTAAACCTCTTGATCCACTCTTACACACTTCTACGTGGTAGTGCACTGTCAATGTATTGATTTTCAGACCCTGATACACCTTCTGACCATAGAAATAGGAGCACTGCTCTTTGTTCCTTCTTGGTGCACACTGCTAATGGAGTGGCCATGTTTACACTGTAACAGTAGCACAACCAAGCTTTCAAACTATGAGCATATAGCCGCAATAGAACCAACTATAAGCACACATGAGCAGAAGACAATGTGACAAACCTAAAGATATGGTGACAGTGTGGATAATTAATATATATATATATATATATATATATATATATATATATATATATATATATATATATATATATATATAAAAAAATAAAGAGGATTTTTCCTTCCTAAATTCTTGTCTTTGGCATTTATACAGAATAACTATTTTCCAATCAGTTTAAAATTGTCAGCACTTGCTAGCATTTTTATCACTATGCTATTAACACCATACTATATCAAATGTACATTTTAGATATTACATGTACAAGGCTGACTAAAGTTTGTTTTACTTTTAAAATTTTTTAAGAAATCAGTTTTTCTTGTTATGGCAACAAGTTGGTTCCGGAGCTTCAACCAGGCTTTCTAATCCAGTGTTGTAACTACTGAACCATAAATACCAGCACATTTGCCTTTTCTTTAACACTTTATCAGTCATTGGGTCGGTGGGGAGTAAATGATAAAAAAAAAAAATCTGTTTTTATCAAAAAAGAAAAAAAAAAAAGTGGCTCTATTCTGAGTTTATTGCAACTATGGCTTTTTGAGTTGCTTCCAGAAATTAAGAGGATGTTTTTAGGACAGAATCTATCTTCACTAGCTTCTCAAAAACAAAATATATATAGTTTTCATCTATTGAATTTGAAACATAATTGTTTCAAATATAAAATGAAATAAAATCTAGCTTCTAAGCTGTCCAACTAATACAGTTTATTTCAATATTTTTTTATTTATTTATTGAGTTCATAAATTAAAATGCATTTTGCTATTGTAAAATCT